>DWHP01003566.1:0-13283 GCA_018247895.1 Parnassius honrathi
ACATTCATGGAACTAATAAGTATTTCATCAAAAATATGCTACGTAACTTGATGTAGGTACCCGAAGTTGAATTCTAAATATATCGTTACATATTGTATAAAAAATTAAACAAGACAAAGACGATAACCCCAAAAATAGAATAGTTTTAACGACCGATTTTTCCAGAGTTATGTTTTCGGCACGATTCCAATATATATAAAAATAGACCAAGTTAAACTTGTGTTGCTATAACTGTGTTGCTTAAAACTAAAACCATCCTTGTAGGATGGTTTTAGTTTTAAACCCTTTACAAGTCATTTCATTTTATGCATTTAAAAACAGTATTTGCCTAATTTAGTAAAACAAAGTTTAACACTATCAGACAAAAGTCTTATTACCATGCAGCTTTAAATTGATATTTCGTATCTCTATCAAACGAGTGCAGTCGAATTCGATTTTAAATTCGAAATTCCGTCAGAGAGGAAACGCGGCCGGATGCGTTCTCCCCTCCGTTCCAAATTGAAGGCGGCCATCGCTTTTTAACTTTTAAATTTGCCACCACAGATTAAATAGACTTTTGCATTTTACGCGGTTTTTGTGGCGACGGATGAAAACTGTTTTTTTTTTTTGTAAATAAAAGACCGTCGCATTTAAGCATGCAGTCAATAAAATATTTACAGAGGTATATTTCGAAACAGTTGTATATTTATCTTTTAAGATATGATTTTTAATAAGTATTGTTTTTAACCTATATTGAATAAAAATATATTATTATTTTACTAATAAATTAACATTCTAGTAGAAGCAAAATTATTCGCTCAAAAGGAAGCTCCAATTACTTATAATGATTATAATGTCCTCCAGACCGAATTTCAGCCACGCCGACCTGCCTCAACGGAGGCTAGCCAACGGCGCAGGACAGGATTATAGTGACCAAGTGTATGCGCAAGCACAAGTGCACTCTCTATTCCCTCACTCTCGTAATCCGATGGGACGGTAAACTGACACGTCCGAAGAGAGATCAGGCGCAGGACCAACGGCTTTACGTGCTTTCCGAGGCACGGGCGTGAGACACCGCCAACTTCCTGACTCCGGGCAGCTACTGAGAATTTAGAGTGAATTTCTTGACAGAAAAACCCAATAATTGATTTTTTGGCCCGACACTGATTTGAACCCAGGACCTCATGATCAGCAGTCGCACTACTACAACCACTAGACCAACATAGTAGTCGATTACTTAAAGTTGTATTGGGCAACGTCATCGAACTAAAATAGGTAAAAAAAATACAAATCTAATACGAAAAACTAAAATCATCATGAAGTCCTAGTCCCCATGGTATAGTGCCATAGCCATAGTGGTAGTGGTAGCCATAGGTAAGCTTTTGAGTGAAAAAAGAAACCAGCCCTCCTTTCACCAACTGCGATTTCATACATTTAATATTATAAAGTTTCCAATTCAGTTTTTTATTTATTTGTCACATTTAAAATCGAAGCACCTGTTATACACTTAAGCGAGCCCTCGCTTTCTTCATCAAGAATTAGCATTCAATCTTAAAAATAAGGGAAAAGCTACGTGAAACGAGAATTTTACGATTTACCTCATTAAGTCTGAAGTTATTTCCTCGCCGCCGCTAAGAGTTACTTTTCACTTGTTGTTTGTTTCAGAAGAGAATGTTTCTACACTCGTAACTTCTGTTTTAAAGGAAATCTTTAATTCAATGTTAAAATAAGTTTCTACTTTAAATTTACTTCATTGAAAAGTCTAGTTTTATAAATTTATCCATCATGCTGCCCCATTTTGTATTGCTTTAGAAGTTTTAAACACGATTTTATAATTAAACTTAGCCTGTGACTATCGAGACAGGTGTAATTTCCTAATAAAAAAAAATCACAAAATATATTCGACGTAGTTTTGATTATTGGTCTTGCATAATAATATTTAAGGATAAGCATAAACACTCAAAACAACTCTTTCTTCTATATAATAAGAAGTACCGTTCTAACATCACCGTCATCATAATTACAGCCTTTTCTTTTTATTTAGCTCTTACCAGGCCGACAATCCATCTAGATCGGGGCTGCCCCGCACTTCGCTGCTGTGCGAGGTTGCTACTCGAGAAGCTTTCTTGCCCATCGGTTATCGGTTCTTCGAGCTGTATGGCCGGCCCATTGCCACTTCAGCTTATTAATCTGTTAAGCTATGTCGGTTCCTCTGGTACAAGGCTGCACTAAAAGTATCGGGAATGGAATATTTCCACTGTTCCTGTCATATTAAATATTAGCCAAAAAGTTATCGCGACTTCTCTATTCGATATCACAGAAATAACTAGTATAATTCAACTGAACAACTATTTTCCTCTAAAAAAATTCAAACATACATTGTGAATTTCCTCAAACACAATGTAAAAGGCATATTAGATGAAACAAGAGAACACTATGGCGACGACACCTGCCGAGTGGAAGCCGAGAGAGTTTCCCGCGCTCCCGGTTTCCGGCGCGCCATCTTGTCCGCCATTACACTTAATTACTAGACGTAACGAGGGCGCTTTAGTTATTACTAGTGCTATCCTCTCGGGGAGTTTGAGAACAGTTGTTTGTCGTATACATTCACGCTTTTGTTTTTCTAGGAGAAATACATAATGCCTTATAACTTAGGTATTAAAAAAATAATAAACATTTAGATTTGAGGAAAGAGTTAAATGTGTATGTATGTTAGGAAATATTCTATCACTACCACTATACCTCACTGCCCCATATTGTCGCGTGGGTGTCGTAAGAGGCGACAGAGGGAGACAAACCAGGAGATGGGCAGCAACGTCTTCCTAATAACAGCTCAAAATAACACAAAAGCTGCAGTTGTATACCCGCATGCCAAGCGTGGCAACTATGGCGAATTCTTCCCTAAGAGACAATCTATGGGGGAGGCCTATGTTCAACAGTGGACCTTTATAGGCAGTAATGGTAGGGAACTATTTTATTACCTTTGGCAAAATACGTGAGGTCCATATTTTTAACACGCGCAAATGGATGTAAGCTTGCTGCTCCAAAGTACAGACTATAAAACTTATGGCTCATTTTGGGTAGATGAATAATGATATTATATAACAAGATTCCCTGTAATGTTACTGATTTGCCTTTGCATAAATTCAAAGCGCTTTAAAAGCACTCTTATGTAGAAAGGATATTATAAATTAGATGACTGTATAAAGGATAAAAATGCGTGGACATAATGAGCTTCCTTAAGTTTTTGCGTCTATATTGTACAAGGATAAATGGTAACCGTTAGGAGAAAATAGCCTAGGTACCTACTTGTGAGTTTCGTGGGCTTGTTGAAGCGATGCGATGGCGTAGCATTTAACTTTCAAAAAGTGCTTTGTAAAAGCCAATTTTGAATAAAAATATTTGCCTTTAAGAGTTGTGTTGTTTTATGTCGGGCATAATGACTTTTTACCCACTTCAAAAAGGAGACGGTATCCAAATTGACTATATGTTTTTTTAAATGTATTGGGTGACATACGAGCACACAGTCCTCCTGAGAGTAAGTGGATGCTGTAGCCCATCGAAATTCACATTTACCTTTAGTTAAGAATCAAAATCCAAATGCGTTGTCACCCGTGAGGACTAAGATGGAATACCTCGTTACCAGTAAAAAAGAGTCTGGGTTCTCTACACTCACCATACGAAAAACAGCAGTATTAAGCTGCTACTTTACGTTGGTGTTCTGTGAGAGGGTGGTCCCTCCCCGGTCGAGACGACCCATTCGTGCTACAACTATAATATAGCTGCAGCGTGGCTCTACCACGCATAAAATTGTTGCTGCCCATCTCTTGGTTCAGTTTTCCGCTGGCGTTTGTTAAGACATCAACAGGAACAACAGGATGATATTGGTAAGTGGATATTCTTACACGGGTAGGTTGTTTATACATTCTATTACGTGGTGCAAGTCTAAGTCATTAACTTCATTTCTTATATAGCAACGATAAAAATCACATGCGCGCGCACTTTCATACCAAATAAGTATTATTGTAGCGATTATAAATTGCGCTACAAATAATTGTAGTGAGTGGCAAGCATTAATTAAAATTTTAATTATTACTTGTCATTGTTATTTGTAATAGCAAACTAAATCACAGTGTAAACTTGGTTTTAAAAGTTAGATGCACAATATTTTTCTTCATAGTATAAGAGTGACAAACGAGCACACAGTCCACCTGATGTTAAGTGGACGCTGTGGCCCATAGAAATCCACATTTATCTTCAATTAAAAATCAAAATGCAGATGCGTTGCCAGTCCTGGGGACTGAGATGGAATGCCTCGTTTCCAGTAAAAAGAATCTCCGGTTCTCTACATTCAACATACGAAACACAGCACCATTAAACTGCTATTTTACGCTGGTATTCTGTGAGAGCGTGGTCCTACCCCGGTCGAGTCGACCCATTCGTGCACAACATAATATACGTATAAAAAGAGACGGCGTAATCCTTAATTTTATTATTATAATAAAAGTTTTATCTTTGTCTATGTCCAATTAACCTTACGGTAACCTTTTATTGTTACCATTTTTGGAAGTTTTCTGAAACAAACCGATATCCGAAATCAAAACAAACACCAAGTTATACCCGGTTGTATCGATTCATCCGGGCAGGCGGGGCGTGACCGATCGATGCAGTCGTCACGCCTCGTGCGCCCCCCACCCGGGTATACCCGGCACTGGCGTGAAAGTGTTTCTTAAAGGTCTCCTCACAAGATATTCCTGTTACGTGATATATATTTTTGTCGGAGGAATGAAATGATGAATAGTAAAAATTCAAAGTTTGGTTTAGTATATAATGATGTATAACATACTTCAGGAATTGAATTTAAAAGTTCAAAAATATTTTTTTTTTATAAAGGAGGGGGCAAACGAGCATACGGGGACCGAGGAAGGAACACGCTCTCACAGAAAACCAGCACCTTAATACCTACTGCTGAGTTTCGTATAGTGTGTGTAGAGATCCGAAGACTCTTTTTTTAATGGCAACGAAACATTCCATCGTAGTTCCAGGGGTAACAACGCATCTGCCTTTTAATTCTTAATCGAGGATAAATGTGGATGTCTATGGGCCACTGCATCCGGTTACCATCAGTCGGACTGTGTGCTCGTTTGTCACACTTATTCTATAAAAAAATGTGATAGAAGTGAAACTATCTTATTAACTGTAACATATTCTTATTGATTTATATTTCGTCTTCTCCTCTATGACCCTCAAAATACCTCTACTACAGTGAGAAGAATTTATCCTAGTCCTAACACTTGGTAGGAAGTTCGACGATCTGACAATAACAGTACTAGACATCTCGCACCTTTGACTCTGTTTCCTGTTGCTGGTTTAATTAAAGGTTAATTGTCATATATTACCAATATCATTATAATTATCATTACAGTCCGTTACAGTTCCACCGCTGAACATGGGTATTAACAACAAATGTCACAAAGCACGGTCCTAAGCTGAGGAAAAAACTTCTGCCCTTTTTATAGAATAAGGGTGACAAACTGGCACACAGTCCATCTGATGGTAAGTGGATTCTGTGGCCCATAGACATCCACATTTATCCTCGATTAAGAATCAAAAGGCAGATGCGTTATCACCCCTGAGGACTAAGATGGAATGCCTCGTTTCCAATAACAAGGGGTCTCCGGATCTCTACACTCACCATGCGAAACACAGAAGTATTAAGTTGTTATTTTACGCTGGTATTCAGCAAGAAACTGAGAAGAACCAGCAAGAAACCCAACAGGACAATGTAGTAAAATTGAATATTAAATAGGTACATAATAAAAAGCATAGTAGCGATCGCATCATTTACAGGGGTGATTATCTTTCATGTACTCTTTAATATTATTTTAATCCTAAATGTCTCCCTCGTGAATGGTTCGGTGTGACCAAAGTAGGACAACGCTGACACAGAATATCAGCTAAATATAACAGCATAATTCTGCTGTGTATGATATGGTAAATATCAAGAAGCAGACACCTTGTTTAAATATAACGAGGCGCTCCATCTTAGTCTCCAGGAGTGACCATACATTTGGATTCTTAATCTAGGATAAAGGTTTTTAAGGGCAACAGCATCTATTTACCATTTCTGACAGTGTTCGTTTATTACTAAATCCGTGGAAATATAAACATTATTTTGACCGGTTAACGTTACAAAGTTCTAATCTGATAACATTGTACTTACGTTTTGTCAACAAGCCGTCGCACGGGCATCGATCGTGACCGGTTTTGCTCGGTTGCGTGTCGGCACGCCCGGTTTCACCCGGTTGCCCGGTCAATACCCGGTTCATGGCCGAACAGCACGGTTCATTAATTATGCGCCATCTTTTACCTTATTGTTGAAATACAATTCTTTATACATTCATAAGCTTTCTATATCAGAATGTAAATTTTATTACAGCTGTGCCAATGTTACAGTAAGATATAAAGTGTGCTTTTTTCTAGTTTATCTGAATAGAAATTGAAATGAAGATATCCGCAATACAACCAGAGCAACTAACAGAGTATAAATTTTCAGTTAACTGGAGTGGCAATGGATTGTACCATAAGAAAGGTTTTGAAACGGTGCATAGGTACTTAGTGGAAACTCTCATCTGTAAGTTGAATATAGAGGGGCCTTTCACTGAGTGGAGTAAAGACCTGCTGAATACGAGGGAAGTCGATGGATGCATGCGGGTCTGTGATTTGAGGCATTCCTTCTTTTCATAGATTTATGATTAAGAAGATAATATCACTAGGCAAATTAAGAGAAATCCAGACTACTAACGATATGATTGACATAAGCAATATGTACCAGGATATCATAATCATGCGGAGTATTTTTTTCTCCAGGTCACGGTGGAGTAAACCAACTGGGTGGAGTATTTGTCAACGGAAGGCCACTGCCCGATGTAGTCCGGCAGCGAATAGTGGAGCTAGCCCACAGTGGTGTGAGACCTTGTGACATCAGTCGACAGCTTCGAGTGTCCCACGGTTGCGTCTCTAAGATACTGTCAAGGTAAGTATAAGAAGAACAACTTTTCTATATGTTCATAGTTAAGGTTCATTGGTATAAGTGAGGACCATTAATTTGTTTAGTTTGGTATTATCTATCCTATACTAAGATATTTCTAGCTCTAAAAGTATTTAACTCCTGGAGTCCTTAGGCAATCAACTTCAGAACCATTCTTACCAGTCCCGAGCAGAGACCCAAGGTGTTTTAGTGTTTTATATAATACATCTCGGAGAGTGTGCGTTTCGCAAAAATTGCATAAATTGATTCCTCCCTCTTAATTCCATCATCGGACTATAAGATGCCCGTCTAGTTTCCACCCCTTTATGACCGCGTCGTCACTATTAGGTATAAAGACAGACTCCCACTGGCTAAAACCCCACGGAGTTCGTGGCTTCACTCTTTGCCAGGTCTGCGGGAACGATTTCGCACACTACCGCAGCTTCGATGTTGTTAACTCTTGCAGGCTTCTTCTCGATGAACTAGTGGAACTGAAGTTCTTTACCTCCACCCCTCCTTTATATAGGGAACTCACGGGAAACAGCGTACGCACCAACTCGAGGCCTTGCTGTAAGACTACGGACAACCCCCGTGTCCGCTGCCTAGGCCTAAATTGCGGGAGTTGGAGGAGGGCCTGATATGCTGTACTCCAACGCCCAGCTCTACGGCTGCGGAGTGGGATATTTGCCGGTTTTCCCACTTTCTCTTCGTAGTCTCCTTTTGCGACATAACCAGCTCGCAGAAGGTAACACCGGAGCACCACACCCACTCGCATCTAACCATAACCTTAATTAATGCTGGGAGCGAGAATTCGTCCCCTACTACAGCTACGAGGTCACGACGAAGCTCAGCCTTTGCCAGGCACTCCTCAAGCGAGTGCTGTGCCATGTCCTCATCGCTACCACAGTCGTTGCACTCAGTTGTCGACTGCCTTCCGACAATATGGCACAGGTACTTACCAAAGTACCCATGCCCAGAAAGAACCTGCACCAGCCGGAAGGTCAAGGGCATGTCGACCGTGAGCTGCTCGCGTACTGTGAATATATGGCGAGCTCACGGTTCTGACCGTAACCAAATTGCTACTAATCTGAAAGTTTCAGCCTAAACCTAATGTTAGGCTGAAATTTTACCGAGTAATCAGATTTTATTTAAAAAAAAAATCAATTGCATCGGCAATACTACTCGTAACTATCAAACACGAGTTACGGGCGCCCTAGTAAAATTAAAGTTAACGTCCCACTTCTAATCTATCTCGTCGCTGCGAAATAAAACATTTAGAACTAAATCACAAGTCTCTCTCTGTGTGTAAGCTTGTGTGTGTTTGTGACCGTTCCACGTCGTGACCAGAGCGGCGCGTGCGCTCACTTTGCGATCTCACATCCGCCGCACATCGCACTTATGTCATTTGCCATTGTTCTTGAGCATTTTGTGCTAGGGTTGCTAGTTCTACTGTTCTACTGTTTTTACTGTTTTACAAACTTTTATACGTGGTAGAGCTCTGTTGCAGCTCGACCGGGATAAGACCACGCTCTCACAGAATACCAGCGTAAAATAGCAGCTTAATGCTGCTGTGTTTCGTATGGTGAGTATGGAGAACCGGAGACCATTTTTACTGGAAATGAGGTATTCCGTTTTAGTTCTCAGGTGAAAATGCATCTGTATTTTGATTCTGAATCGTGGATAGATGTAGATGTTTATGGGTTACGGCATTCACATAACATCAGGAGGACTGTGTGTTCATTAATCACACTTATTCTATGTAAAAAAGTTTCCAATATAAAACCAAAATGTGACTATTTTTCCTTCCTAATAAGCTTACCGGCGTGCAACTGAACGATAAATAATATACTTTTTTAATTGACTATAAGTAGCTTTTGCTCGCAGTTTGGGCAACCGCGTAGAAACGGGACCAATTTTCCAGCTAGTAACTATTATTTTCTTCCGGAAATCCATTCTGGGATAAAGCGAAGCTGTGAGGGTTGTGAATTAAAAATATTCCATGAATATAACATGAGAATAAATTAAAAAAATATGTCAAATTGTCATTATGCTGGTAACCCTGAAAATTACATAGACTGTACAATTTTTTTCGAGTAATTCACGTCACTCAACTCTGTGCTACCGTCAATTTACTTTAATGGCAACAATTTTCGGTAAAATGTGCTTGTGTGTTTTTGTAGGAACATTATGATTTTTTACACACACGCCAAACGAAACTCTATTCCTTCTTTCCCTCTCTCTTCTGTTTTCTCCTAGTAACATTAAAGTTCCCTACACTCCTAAGAGGGTTTTAGGCAAGGTTCTTAAATATGCGTTTTGACTTTCCTGCACCGTCGAGCACGTCGTTTAAAGATTAAATTATATTCAACATCAGTTATGCTGACGACATGTTTTTGTTAAATGCATCTATCTGTCGTTTGGTGAAATCTGTTTGAACTACGCTCACAGTCAAAGAAGTTATTGCATGGTCTTTCAGACCATAGACGACGGCTCCGAGGCGCACTAACTTATCAATGAGTTATGGCGCTGGCTGAGGGCCTTCCTAATTTAATTTTTTTAATTTCTTCATCAGCCCGATTGTTACCAGATAATTGAATACATTGTTATTAAACTATAAGCTCAATAAAAATATTTAATTACATTGACCGAATGTAAGTAGTAATAATGAAATCACACCTTACCCCGCCTTATTAGTAGTACACGATTGAGTTTTATTAGCTGATAAATATAACCAGAAAATATTTATTGTGCAACGTTAACTAAATCTTTGGGTTGTAAAAATATTTTAGTAACTGATACATCTATCCCCTACATCACAATCACACCAATTAAGGCAAAAAGTTACAACGTAATTAGGACGATGGTGCATAAATCATAAAGTTACAATTTCGTTAACAAACAAATGTTAATAATATGATTGTGAACTACTGTATCGAGTCGTAGAAGTCGGTAAGGGCGGCAAAATTTAAATAGCCTACTGGCGGCAAATGTGTAAATCCGCCACTGGGATCACCGGTTTCCATGCAGATCGAAGCATCAAGGTCGTAGTAGACGGTGTATGCTCCGATTACAAGCCTATTAACGCTGGCGTTCCACAAGGCTGCGTGCTATCACCAACGTTGTTTCTTCTGCACATCAATGACATGTTGCAAACCAATGACATTCATTGCTACGCAGACGACAGCACCGGTGATGCTTTATACACCGGCCGTGCCAATATTTCTCGGGAAAACGTCGCTGAGTACCGGGAAAAACTTGTGTCTGAAGTCGAAACTTTGTTGAACAAAGTCTCAGACTGAAGGCGACTAAATTTATTCCAGTTTAATCCCCAAAAGATACAAGTATGCGCGTTTACCGCTAAAAAAACCCCTTCGTAGTATCTCCTCAGTTTACAGGTACTCCCCTTGTTGCCTCAGCCAGTATTGGAATCCTCGGCCAAACTGGCCGCTAAAAAGCTTGGCATGTTCAGCAGAACGGGACGGTACTTTATGCCGGCTCACCGCCTGCAACTTTACAAGGCGCAGGTTCGACCCCACATGGAATACTGTTCCCATCTCTGGGCCGGGACTCTCCAGTGCCAGCTCCTTTCATTTGATCGCATCCAGCGCAGAGCTGTTCGAATCATCGGCGACCGAGCTCTTTCCGATCGGCTTGACTCACTGGCACCGCGAAGAGATGTTGCGTCTCTTTGCGTATTTTATCACATCTACCATGGGGAATGCTCTGATGAATTGTTTAGACTAATTCTAGCCGCATCATTTCGCTATCGCACGTTGCTCGCGATACCATGCATACCATCTGGATGACTTGCGGTCCACCACCGTGCGATTTCAGAGAAGTTTTCTTCCTCGCACAACTTCCTTGTGGAATCGAATACCACCACGACTTAAGGACCTTCAAGAAAAGAGCCTACTCCTTTTTAAAAGACCGGCAACGCATCTGTAATTCCCCCGGTGTTGCTGTGTTCATGGGCGGCGGTAATCAGTTACCATCAGGTGAGCCGTATGCTCGTTTGCCCCTTCTCCTATAAAAATAAAAAACAAAACTGCGCAAAGATCGAGGTGTGCGATGGACACAACCTTACTAGGCAAAACCTTTGATTAAGAGCTAATAAGGCTAACCGAATTCTCACCATTATTCTGGACGTGGAGATATACAACGCCCTTGTAAGATTTTTCACTAGCGTCTGTAAAACCACCGATAGTAACGACACTACCCTTACTAATATTTACATGACGTGGTATTTTAATTGCACTAAGTAAAGAGAATACCTCCCTAAAGAGTAGCCATGAACGAACAATGCCATCAGGCGGTGTATCATCCTATTCACATTCACACAACCAAAGTTGCTGGACAAGATCTACAAATCCCATAATCTAGCAACGCATGATAATATTGTGCGCTGTGTGTAGGTCTCAGCGGGCGTTTTCACCTTAAGACTAAACACATCTGACTAGGGTTACCAACACAGACCGAGCACCTTGTGCGAATCGGGATAATCAAATTCCTTCACTGCAGATACACGATGTGACAGTGAGGTTGTATTCAAAACAGTACGCGAATTACTGTTCCACTTGATGAGATCGAATTGACCTACCTTCATGAGTTTTATAACTTCGGCGGTGGTTGAGATGGTTTCCTCTTCTTTGTCAACTGAGTATACGAAATCGGACACATTAAACCACTCTCAATTGCCTCCCTAGCTTAAGGGTAAGAGGAACCTTCATCAGCATGAAATTGGCTTGATTTTAAACCAAAGCAAACGTGGTTTAATGCAAACAACTTTAGAGGCTCTTTTGGGTTAAAGCAATATAAATTGCGCTGGAATCAACGATCACATTCACGAACACCAATACAAAGAAACATATAGCTGATATCACCCGATAGCGCAATACGAAACAAACGAAAATTCACTATTATATTAAATAGGTTGCCGTGTAAATTTTGTCCACTATAAAGAATGTCGTTAAGTGAAAGGCGGTAGCTAGTTTTAGCGTAAGCATCAAGTACCACACGTAACTTAGATGTAAGTTTGTCTTCTCAAATGACACGATGATGCGGTATAAAATATGACGGCATTTCTTTAAAGTTATCCATCTTTGGAGGCGCAAGCGATGCATATCACGCTTTTACGTATTCGTTGATAAGATTGTCATAAGCTTCCTTTAATTCGGGCATTTTACCCTGAACTTGAACGTTAAGTTGGAGAGGTCTCATCTAGTGAAGTCAACGCTTCGTCACCCTCGTGCACTAATCCAAGTTCCCGAAAACTTTCAGCTTGAATTACAAAACCGTTTTGACTACAAGGCAATACAGTGGACGATATGAACGACAAGCTAGTGAAAAAGACTGCAATACAGTGGACACCACAAATGACAAGCTAGTGGAAAGTATCCACGCGATCGGAGCTGAGTTCTGCTAGACCCGCCGCAGAAGAACGCAAAAACTCACCGATCACACTCTTAATCTCATGGATGTTAGACGGACGGTGAAGCTGCAGTCGTCAGCAGATTTGACAACATACAGCCAACTGAACAGACAGATCTCCAAATGCATGCGGAAGGACTTACGCAACTTCAATACAGTTCGTACTGAGGAAGCGATGGAGCGGAACCAGGGCTCCATAGTCTTTGCCAGAGATCTGTCTGCTAGTAAGAGCCAACTGTCAAAGCTGAAGACTGAGTGTGGAAGCATCGTTTCCGGGACGCCTGAGATTCTAAGTGAGATTGAGAGGTTCTATAGGCAGCTGTACACGTCATCGTTGAAGCCACACACAAGTGTGAGTAACGATCCAAGAGCAAGTCTTATCCGACACTATTCCGATTATATCCCGGACAGTCTGAGCGAGATTAAAATGGCTCTCCAGCACCTTAAAAACGGCAAGTCTACGGGCGAGGACAGAATTACAGCGAAGATTCTTAAAACGGGTGGAAAACCAGTACTCAAAGTCCCTCAGAAGCTCTTTAATTCTATCCTCCATGTAGGCTCAACTCCCGAGGCGTGAAGTAGAAGTGCGGTGGTTTTGTTCTTCAAGAAGGGTGATAACGTCCTCTTGAGGAACTACAGACCGATATCCATTCTGAGGCACGTCTGCGTTTTCAAACTACTGGACTGGAAAGGATACGGTATTAACATCAATGGCGAGTATATTACTCACCTTCGATTTGCCAACGATATAGTCCTTATGGCAGAATCGTTGGAGGACTTAAGCACTATGCTCTATGACCTCAATAGTGCCTCCCAACGGATAGGTCTTAAGATGAACATGGACAAA
>DWHP01003567.1:0-13282 GCA_018247895.1 Parnassius honrathi
TTGTAGGGTTCACTTAAATGCCGAATACAAGATTAAAGCTCTCAGAAACAAAAAACTGATTAACTCGTTTGATCTAGGTACTCTGATCATGGAAACAGTTTGTGATAATAATAACATAAAATGTATGTTTAATACATGCATGCCAGGTTATAACAGACAACTGAACATAAATACGGACAAATCACAATATAAAATACAATGGCTTGAGTGGATAAGAGAGGGCAAAATATATACAAAGGAAGGGAAAAGCATAAAAGCTGTTGAAAATGTAAAGAAACTGAAAGAAGACACGGTAGAAAACACGATAAAAACCCTTGAAAACGATCTAACAGCACTAAAAAAACACGTTTTTAATATAAAAAACCAATACAGGAATTTCAGACAAAGAATTGACAACTTCAAACTAGACGAAGCAATAGTACTAGTTGACTTTAGTGAAAATTATATAATTCAAAACAAATTGAAGAAATACGAGCTTATCATTTCGGCGGATCAAGAGAACAAGGTACATTACACTACCCGGACTGTGAAAATAAACATCAGGCATTAACATTTTGTACCGTGCCCTCTTGCAACATACATACATCAACCAGTTGACATTTGGGCACATTTGCCCTCCTCAAATATTTGGTGACAAATTACCCAGACATCAAGGTAATCCATTTTTTCTCAGACGGTCCTTTTTCCTAATACCAGCAAAAACGTCTTGCCTTGAAGTTCTAAGTTGGAAGTTTTTCGAGACAGGCCATGGTAAAAGCCCTGCTGACGGTATTGGAGGATACCTAAAAAGAGAGGCAGATGCTAAAATGGCAACTGGAACTGAAATTAATAATTCACTTGAGTTTTATCAAAATCTTCAAGGTACAAGTGCAATTAAATTATTTTATATTAAGAAAGAGGATATTGAAGAAATTGAGAAAGACATCCTACATAACATTCTCCCAATTCTTGGTACAAAGGAAGTATACCATGTGTTCACAAAACTTCGAGGACAAATGAAGTACAGAAACTTGAGCTGTACTCTGTTCTGTGATTGCTTTAATTCTAAAATTTATTATCCTACACCGGCTCTAAAACCGAATGTAAGACTAAGTGCTGAAACAACTTGTGAAGAGACTCTCATTGAGGATGATTCGGACGATGATTTGCCGTTGAGCAGTTTAAAAGAAAACAATGTTGAATACACTGATTTAAAGGGATTTCGAAATAAAAGCTTTTATATTGTTTATGGATCTTCCGACGATGATCAATTACAAACATCAACATCCGGGCGAAACAATAGGCTTCCTGCACGAGGAGAATTTTTACATGTTAAAGTTTACGGCTTTAAGGGCAAGTCTTATACGTATGGGAGTGTAGCTCAGAGCGATGTCGAAGATGATGGGGAGATAAAAGTTTCGTTTTTTTAAATATATAAAAGGAGGAAATTTATTTAAACTTAATGATAAAGACATGTCGTATGTAGCCTGTGAAGATATAGTCAAAAAACTTCCCATCCCATTAGTACGACATAGAAGAGGTGTTGTTTATTATGAGTTTCCATGTGATGTTGACGTTTTTGAAAAGTAGTGGTATATAAAGATTGTTTTGATAAATTAGATAGGTTTATAGGATGGTATATAAAGACTGTGTAATGATCTCTATACTTGAAGACTGTTTTGATAAATTAGATAGGTATTACTGTTTGTTGTTTATTAGAAGTAAGAAATTTAACCTAATAAATAAAGACATTTTTTTCTCGTTTCCGAAAAATTCCAATACTTGTGTTTAGGTAATTGTTAGAAAAATGTTCATTTTAATTTGTTTCCTCTTACGCGGATTAGAGAAAAAGTTATGATTTTTAATTTTTTATTTAATTTTTGTTTCTTATTAAGTTTGGGATAAGTAAATACTTCGATTACCAGTTTCTTAGAAATATAATTTTTAAAGAAAATGTGGTGTTTTCATTATTTAATTGTTGTTCATTATTTTACTAAATATCAAAAGTTGGAAATTGGTCACGTCTCTTAAATAACAAATTTCGTCCACTGGACAACCGTCTTTTCCCCACATTATCTGTAGTGATTACAGTGTTGTTACGGCAAAGAATTATTGAATCATTATATTTTAGCGCACACAGTCTAATACTATTTACAAAAATAAATCTTCAAATTTTACAGTTCTAGCAATTTCTTTTTTTTTTGGGCATAAATTAATTTTTCTCTGAGTCTAAGGAGAGCGGTTGTCCAAGAGACACTTGAGATTGAAATATTTGTTCAATTACGATCAAGTTAAGAATGTAAAAAATTGCTAGCTGACATTTAATGTTGTTAAATAATGTTGGATAAGCCATTTTATTTGTATTAAAAGTTTACTACACCAAAATAATAAACAAATTAGTTGTCCTAGGGACACGGTTTTTCGACATGTTAAGAGATTTCCCATACAAGTCTACAAATAAATTAAAAAGTGCTCTGCTCGATGTGAAAACGAATAATATAATTAATATTCTATACGATAACGAATAATATATATAATAAAAAAGACAACATATCACTAATTACACAATTAAAAGTTGTTTGACTCGACCGTGAAAATGACTTCTCCGTCTTACTTAAGTTAGAATCTTAAAGTGACGATACTGAGAAAATTCATGGGCGCATTAGAATAACTGTTATCCAAGTAAGAATATTTAAAAAAACTGGGTTTTAAGAAAAATAAATTGTCCACAATTGCGGCTACGATTTACCGAGTGTTTATACCCTTTAGGAAAAAAGCTAAACTCGCGTGGAACAATTTTTTTCAATACAGACAGTTAAATCTAATTTTTTATTTTGGATTTTTTTTAGAAAAAAAGTTCTATTTTTATGCAAGTTGGAGAACCCGGTTTTGAAATTTTGATAATAGTTTATAGAAGCATTATTCGGGGATTTACAACAAAAAAAGTTGGAAAAGTAAATATTTGTGGCAACAGGATTCAAACGACTGTCACATTTTGAAAACACGCAACTTAGATTTTTTTTAAATTTCCCGGTACACGTCGAGTTTTGGGACATCACGTATAATAGTCATTATACTTTTATGTAACATATTACGAAAGTTTCGATGGAAATATGCCACAAAAAGATTAGATATTCGTAACATATTTATATTGTAAAAATATTTTTTAAATAAGCCTTTATAGGCGTTGATAGGGCTAATATACGGGTATATTGTCAGATAAGTTCTATGCTCATATGTCGGTCTATCGTTATACGTCGGTCACTCAAATTCGATTGAGGATATCCTCATTTCTAAGTTTATCACGCTCTCTACGAGCATAGCCCTCTCCATAGCTCACTGAGCGACTTTGAGCGTCCGCATACGGCCCGCAGTGAAGAACCAAGTCTCAGTTCCGTATATTATCACTGGTAACACGCACTGATTGTACAATTTCGTTTTCGGGTTTTGAGGTATATCTGATGAGAAGATGTAACGTAATTTCCCGAACGCTGTCCAGCCGAGTTGAATCCGTCGATTGACCTCTCGGTCGAAGTTGGACTTACCTAGTCGGACTATTCGTCCCAGGTAAACGTACTTGTCAACAACTTCGAGCTTAGTGCTCCCAACAACTACTTGCTGAAGAATAATGGGAAAAAAAGAGTTCCTAACAGTGAAAATTGGGGGGATATAAACAGAAAAAGTCTGGAAAATCAAGGGAAAACTTATTGTTCAAAGTGAGGGCATACTGTTGATGCGAAAACAATGGGCCCGGACTGTCAGTGTAAATTTAAATGTGCCAGCAGTTTCAGAAAAGAAGCGAGTTGATGTTTTTACAAAGTTTGGAGAATTAGGTGTAAGAGAGCAGCAATGGCTGTATGTGGCTAACTACACCACGAAACAAAGAGAGAGGGCGTCATAATAATCACAGAAAACTGATTAATGACGAAATGCTGCTAGCTGTGTGTGCGTTATTCGGTTGTGCCAGTTAGAGTCGCATTACTGTCGAAAATTGTCAAAAAGACTGTACTTGGATGGTAGTCTGAGTATTGCGCGAATGTTTAAAATGTATAAGGAGTGGCTTGACCTGGAGCAATATTCAAACAAATCTACAACTCTTCGACAGTATCGAGAGAGAAAACAGACAGTTTAATCTTACTTTTCATATCCCAAAAAAAGACACTTGTGGTCAATGCATCTGTTTCTAAAAACCCTTCAGAAGAAATCAAAATAGACTACAAAATATCAAGCAGACAAAAATATTGCAAGAGAGCTGAAAAACAATGACAAGGTAGGAACTATACAGTCCAGTGGAACTATTTTATGCGCGACATTTGATTTCCTAACGGTCCTAACCCGTATCCATGGTCAAATGGGCTTACTTTATTACAAATGCAAACTCTTGTTATAATTTTATAATTTATAACATATCATTCAAGTTATAATATGGCTTCGGTTACCGTTAACTAACTGTAACCGTATCTGAAACTGATAATAATTCTGAATAAAACTACATTATTAAAAATATATATAATGATACTTAAATATTTTAAGAGTAACGTTTGAGACTGATTATACTGTACAGATACTAATAAGCAATAATGTTCCTCATCGTATTTATTTAATATTAACTACTATTTGATTAAGATTTTTGTTTGGTTTCTTATGTATCTTGTGATTTTTAAATTCTTGTGATTGATCTCTTACTTTAAGTGTTATAAATTTGATATTTGTGTTTTCAAAGTTATTCTGTTAAAAAAATAAAAAAATGTACACCAAATAATATATATTTTTCATTTACTAACCCATCAATTTCAAAACCGTCACTAAATTTTGTTAGATTTCCTAAAACATCGACAGAAGTTACTTTGCGTCATGTGAAATGTGAAGAAAATCCGCAAAACGACGACGTATGCTAACATACGACTCATGAGTGTTCATAGAACAATGACGCATGTGATATTTTATTAAATTGAGTAATATTTGGAATCTATCTTGTAAGGTATATTATAAAAATACAGTAACATAACAACATATACAAATTTCAAGCAGAGCGCATTAGTGGTTTTTAAAATATACCCTAAAACCCATTTGATAAACTGTTATGTGGCGTACTGTAAAGTTACTGTTTTGCAGAACCGTCTTTGTTCTACGACTATGACGAAATATCGTTCTCTGACATAAGTTATTTACGACATAATATAGTCCATATTTACCCGAACGAAAAGATCTGGACATCCTAGGTAGTATTGAAGTGAATGTAGTAGCATTAAAACAAAAATGTTCATTGAAAGGAATATCAAAATCAATCAAAGAAATCACCGACGAAATATCAAGATCACTTTGGTGAACTATCATGAAAAATTCGACAAGTCTCTACACTATCTCACAGGGCCTTAAGTTTCCAACTTTAGCAAAAATAATTTACCCGATTTCATCAGCTCCAAATTATGATCCAAGAAAATAAAGTTGTAAAAATAAAAGTCTGATAAACGGCTGACCCTGCAGGCCATCCCTGGAACTTCCCGCTTATTTTCGAGCGCAACGCTCATAAATCTATTTAATTTTGTTTTGTTGGTTCTTATTTTTTGAAAATATTTGAAAAGATATTTTCTTGTATAAAATAATCTTTAACATTATTTGTCAACTCTGCGGACAAAGATATAATGCCTCACAGACTACTGTACAGGCTTTATATTCCCAATTGACCGTCACACAGCAGTACATGCACCGCTGCATGGCTGCAAAACTAAGTAAGATATAGCCTACTCAGTCCGTTCTTTAATTCATAAAGCTAACTGCTTGAAACGTAGTAGAGCCATGCTGAAATTATATCAATTGTATAGTTGTAGCACAAATGGGTCAGCTCGACCAGGGAAGGACCACGATCTCGCAGAATACCAGCGTGTAATAGCAACTTAACACTTCTGTGTTTAGTATGGTGAGTGTACAGGACCGGAGACTCTTTTTACTGGAAAAGCGGCATCCCACCTTAAGGTCACAGCTCATTAGAGCCACCCAGCACCCGACCCTCACCGCCTCGCCTCGAGCGGTTCGTATTCTTCGTATGGATTTGTATGGGCCTGCGCTCACTACATCAATTCAGGACCATCGCCGGATCGCCGCGCTCGCAAGGTATCCACGCGCGGACTGCAATTGGGCCACTAGATGATAGCTCGCTGTTGGCATGCTTGCCTCGAGTGAAGCGCGAGCTGGCAACGCGCGGTTCACGCGAATGCGATGCGGCGCTCTCCACCAACCCTTCATTTCGAGCCTTTCTTTCGAATGTGTCGGACGCATTGTTGTTTGTTTTTAAAATCAACAAAGAAAATCTTACAGAAGTTTAGAAATATAATTTATTGTATGTTTTAAGGGTCAATCGACGATTTTAAGGGACAATACGACGCGAAGACCACGCGAGGTTCACTGGTGACAACGCGGCGTCTATCCGTGGCCCACCTGTCGACTACGAATGGACGCCTGACGACGAGGCGGTGAGGGTCGGGTGCCGGTTGGCTCTAATGAGCTGTGACCTTTAGTCCTTACGACTGACAACGCATCTGCATTTTGATTCGCGCAAACGGATATAGATATAGATGTTTATGTGTCACAGCAGTCACTATCAGGTGGATTGTATGCTCGCTTGTCACCCTTATCCCATAAAAAAATCTTTTAACTACACTTCTCAACATTTTCTCATCGTTATTTTAAACTGCGTATTTAATAAGTTTGACATAATAGTAAAACATATGTGTAGTCCACGCTCGGTAGTAGTGAAACCTTCAGAAAAGCAGACCATGATGATAGGAAACACTATAGGTATACTGTAATTTATCTCATTCTCTCGCAAGCTAAATCCTATAGATGTAATATTTTAGTCTCTTTTTCGTTTTATCGAATTTCAAATCTTTAAAAAAGAAAAAAAACAACGATTCCAAAAAAAATTCACTTAATAAAGAAGTTTCAAATTGATATCTACTATTTACAGTTACAGCGACATAAAGGCAAACAATACGAAGCATAAATACAATTGAACAATACAAGAAGGTAGATTTCGCATAATTCAGCACTGGAAAGTAAATGAGAATAGAATATGATAGCACGTGTCGGCGGGATGCAAATGCGCGCGCATTAAAATGCAAGATGGCGGAAGCGCGCACGCGAGGTCGCCGGGTCGCGGTATCGCCACGCGCCATTGTCCGAGCTACCGGCCGGGGTTACCATAAGGAAGCTTAAAATAAGATTAAGATTCGAATAAGAGAAAATATTAAACGCGCGTAAAGTTCCGCTGTGCAAGTTATCACTAATATTTTTCTGCCGTCCGGGCCACTAGAGCCGAAAATGCGCCTACCCACCCCTGTTTCGTATGACCAATATAAATATACCTATTGGATTACCGAGGATTTGAGGTAGGTTATAAAACGATGAAACTACGATGAAAATATACTAGAAAATGCCAAATTTCGTTGAAATCTCTTCAGCCAATTGAGCTTGATTAAATGACAAAAAGATTAAAGATATTAAAATTTAATTCGCACCCATTCGCTTAATTGAATATAATGATGTGTCTTACCTAGATTGAAGAGCACCTCCCGCCCTCCCTCAATTACGTGTACTAATCCAGTGCTCTTCAATACAGGTAAGACACATCATTATATTCAATTAAGCGGATGGTTGCGAATTAAATTTTAATATCTTTATTATAAGGAATTTCCGCAAAGTAACGCCTGATTCTATCAATCGATAAAAAGATTTTCCCATTTATAATAATACTAACGATACGCCCCGGCTTCGCACGGGCGATTTCTGCATATCGACAACCGCGCCACCTACCGGATCCTAATGTGAATCTAAACCATCTAGGGACCCATTCAAACACACAGAATAAATTTCATCAAAATCGGTCGAGCCGTTTTTGAGTTTTAGCGAGACTTTATTTTTATATAGAGCAGATGACAAGGATAAGGGTCATATTTGTGAGATGTTTGATTTGATTTGTGAGATTCATTACAGCCTATCAAAAGTTTATAGCTGATCATAAGTGTCCCCCATAGATTTCTTTTATAGGATAAGGGAGACAAACGAGCGCACAGTCCACCTGATGGCAAGTAGTAGCTATGGCCCATAGACATCTACATCTATCGTCAATTACGAATCAAAATGCAGATGCGATGTCGCCCATGCTTAAGATGAAATGCCTCGTTTAGTGAGTATTGCATACTTTTAGTATTTAAAAATAGTCAATCCTACATTAAGATTTTCACCTATAAATTGGAGGCATTTCACAATTGCATTTGCAATAATTACACCTAACAAATAAATTTTGATTTCAGGAATCCAAATCGCGTTCGTCGGTGCCGCAGCGAAACCCTTAATCACAGCGCTACCGAGCTGATATTACTGTGGCGTAGGTGTTACCACAAAAAAAAATCATTAAACCCAATAAACAACTGACTATGTCGTATGGTCACCCCGACCATATCCTCTCACGATCCGCTAAATCGCGATTTACAATGGCACAACTCGGACCGCTTAAACTGGAATCCCGGTTAAACACTCCGTAATGCGGAGAAACACTCCAATTATTTACTTAAGTAATGAATTCTTTTAACTGTAGAGGTTTATGCTAATGTTACAAAGAGCCTCATTTATTTATTTCAGAGACTAAAAATAAAGTTACGTTTAACAAATGTTAATCTTCACAAAATTTCTTATCTCACAAAATTTGGAGCTTAATTCGATTAGTGTTACATGAACTATGAACTATAAATTAACAAAATACTAAATTTGCGATAGCAGCGATCTATTAATATGGAAATAGGTAAATTTTCATCATTAAGCGCTTTATACTATTATTGCTTTAAAATGTACTCTCTATTCCCTGACTCAAAAGTCTGATAGGACGGTAAACCGACACCAACGAAGAGGCGCAGGGCCAACGGCTTTACGTGCATTCCAAGACACGGGGGTGAGACACCGGCAACTTCTGACTCCGAGCAGCTACTGAGAATTCCTTGACGGATAAACTAACTGATTTTTTTTGGTCTGACCCGGGATCAGTCCTGAGATTTCACGATCAGCAGTCACGTATACAATCACCAGACAAACGAGGCAGTGTGCTTGCGCATACACTTGGGCACTATAATCCGACCCGGTGCCGATGGCTAGTCTCCGTTGAGGTTGGCCGCCGTGACCGAAATTCGGTCTGGATGACATTATTTATTTTTATAATATGTAGTCTACGTCACTCCGGCCAGCACACCAAACCGTTTGAGGTCCAAGACGAAATACATACGTACGTACTTGTATAAATAGGCATACATGTATATAATACTCACGCACGAGCGCACGTCCGCACACACACATACACACATGGCTACTTGTACCTATTTCTCCCACCAAGCAACAGTACGTGCACCACTGTGATAGCTAAAATAATTACAGGTTGTAAGGCATTCTACCTTCATCATCATCATCATTACAGCCTTTCAAAAGTCGACTGTTAAACATAGGCCTCCCGCAAAGAATGCCACAAAACACGGTCCTGAGCCATCTGCATCCATCAACTTTCTGCATGTCTTACCAGGTCGTCACTCCATCTAGTGGGGGGTCGCTCGCCCTAGAGTTCGCCTACAAGTACGAGGCTGCCACTCAAGAACCTTTTTTCCCCATTGGTTGTCGGTTCTTCGAGCTATATGGCCAGCCCATTGCCACTTCAGCTTACTAATCCGTTGGGCTATGTCGGTCAGTCTGGTTCTACCGCGGATATGCTCATTTTTAAGTTTATCATGCAGAGAAACCCCGAGAATAGCCCCCTCCATAGATCCCTGAGCGACCTGGAGCGTTCTCATACTGCCAGCAGTGAAGTGTACAGTACATTCTACCTTAGTCCTCTGAAATGACGACGCATCTGTAACGACCTACGGACTTCATTAGCCACTTACCAACAGCTGGTTAAATAATAAACGAACTAATGGTCCACCTTTTGGTAACTTTTTTAGAAATTGGTAGTACTACAAATTTATAAAAAAGTTTTACTAGTAACGAAACATTCCAATTTAGTCCTCTGGGCTGACAACGCATGTAAATTGTACATATCAATTTTTAGTCGAGGACAAGTACAGGTGTGCGTATGCCACAGCATCCACTTACCACCAACTGAACAGTAAGCTTGTTTGTCAACCTTACTTTAAAAAAAACATACAAGCAATCGAGGTCGAATACCTTTCTTTTTTATCGGCTTAAACTTCCCCATATAAGTAAGTGTATGTACTTTAACGAGCTCATTAAAACGCGTCGGAATAACCGATTCTAATCTACGGCACTGATTGCGTGTTAACTTATACAAATCAGCAGAAAGTATGACGACCAAGTGTGGCACGCACATTATGTATTAATAAGGCGCGATTATCAATGCAATTAACTGCATATTGATTTAAATTATATCAATCGACCGCATGACACCTCAATTAAGAAGTAATTATTAATATTCATTACACCTAAGCATAGTGTTGCATGCTCATAAACGTTGAAACAAGTCGTTTATAAAACTAGCACCTCATATATTATTTATAGACTTCCAAGCGATAAGAAAAAATTAAAAGAGAGTTGCTTCGTAGAATTTTGCATCAACCTGTGTTAAACCGTTACCGTTACAGACCACTGCTGAACATAGGCCGCTCCCTCATAGAGGTTGTATCACTCTAAGAGGGATATTTGGCATAGTTGCCACTCTTGGCAAGCGAGTTGGCTTACCGCAGTTTTTATTTTTGGTTGTTATTAGGAAGACGCTGCTGCCCATATCCTGGTTTGCTTCCCTCAGTCGGCTCCTACAACACCCACGGAACGATATGGGGTGGTAGATAGTCTTACACCGCCGCTAGAAACAATTCCAAACAATTTCACACCGAGGAACACTAAATAAATAAAGTTACTCTTGACAGACGTATTAGATCTTTAACTACGATATTTTCTTTTATAAACACCTTTTCAAAACTGTTAGGCTATGAAGGTAACAGTGATGAAAATTCCATGATAGAAAAATAAATTATAACAAAAAACATACGAAGACCACTAATCTGTTTTGATGCAAGGTGGTGTATATGACACTTTCTACGACAACCCTAAGCTTCAACGTAACAGTAGCAACGCTCATAGATATTTTGAAATAATAAAAAATATATATGAATTCGTTGCTTCATTAAATTATAAAAGAATCCGTGCCGTCTAATTAGGTGCGCTGGTGTTTACGGAGTAGAGAAGCGTGATCCAGGTGGCAGATGGGGGGAGGGACGGTAATACAGCCTAGCTAAGCTACTGGCTAAGTCCAGCGGACTCGCTGACCAACAACGGACATTCTCCAGCAATTTCAGGGTTTTACGGCGGGTTAATAGCCCCCCCTCCCACATAAAAATCTTATCTTTATGAAACTGACAAAGAAATATAGGTTCCTAATAACAACGACCCACGGCATGATATAACGGAAATTCTAATTGCTTCATGGAATGTGCACTCCTTTTTTCGCCTTAGAGCCCTATATCAAGTAAACAATGAGCTTGTTAGATATAAAGGCAAAGTTGCCGCACTTCAAGAAGTTAGGTAGCCAGGCAGAGAGAAGTTCGCATTCTTTTATAGAGGTAACTCAACTGGATACATAACATACAGCACTGGATTTGTGGTTCCCAAGGAATTCGTCGGTAGTGTTTAATGATGTGTCTGACAGAATATCGGTACTTGACATTAAAGAACATCCCGTTGGAAAATTATACGTAAAAATACAACCAGCTAGAATTAGTATTATGACTAGCTACCTAATTATGGATGTTAAGATTGTTCTTGGGGATTTAAATGCCAAAATTGATACAGGAATTGCACACACAATTGGAAGGCATAGTTTGCACGAAAATCCAATAATAATAGGATAAGACTCATTAACTTTGCCTCAGCTAAAGCAACGGTTATTAAGAGCTGCATGTTCCCTTACAAAGAAATATATAAAGGTACTTTGTGTTTTTCAGATGGACTTAGTGTTAACCAGATCGACCACGTTGTAATAGACGACGACAATCAAAAAGACGTAACAACTTTCAGAGGGGCATATTGTGATAGTGATCATTATTTAATACAAAAGATTAATATGTATATGTATAATATGTATATTTAAGAAACCAGTACAAAGCGCAGAAGATAGAGTTAATATAGGGAGACTCAAAGTTAATGAAATCAGAGAAAGTTCCGTAATCTTTTGTATTCGATAATTTCGAATCGACCAGACCTGTAGAAGCTGCTCTCATCCCCTTATCAATTAAAGGTGATGATATTCGAACGTCTGAACAGATATTCTAAAATCATAGCTAAGAACACTCTCGATCAAGTCACCTTTCAAACAAAAAAAAATCAAAATCTTTTCTCCGTTTAGGAGCTATGATGCCACAGACAGACACACATAAACACATTAAACTTATAACACCCCCGTTCTTTGCGTCGAGGGATAAAAAGGCAAAATTGACCAGAACAAAATTACGGAAATTTTATTTCTACCGTACTTCAATTAGCTGCGTCATAAATTTAATTCCATAAAACCCAAAGTTATTAAATAATTTGAAAACACCACATGTTAGCCATGCTCTTATTGGGTTCTATTTCCTATGACGTTTGAAGCTGAAGACATAAACTAAGAATTTCTTGCCTCAATTATATCAAGTAATACTTTGACTTACGTTCTCAAGGCACCTTCGACGCACTGCCATTCACAGAAGCGCGAGAGGTTGAGAATGGATGCGGTTGAGTGCCCATCCATCACCATCGCACGAGTGCTTCTTGTACGAACGGATTACTAAGCTGAAGTGGCAATAGGCTGGCCATATAGCTAGAAGAACCGACAACCGATGGGGAAAAAAGTTCTCAAGTGGTAGCCTCGTACCGGTAGGCGAAGTGTAGGGCGACCTCCCACTAGATAGAGTAACGACCCCGGTAAGACATGTAGAAAGTCTACGGATGCAGGTGGCTCAAGACCGTTCTTTGTAGCATTCCTTGCGGGAGGCCTATGTTCAGCAGTGGACTTATGAAGGGGTACACCCCTTCCCCCTTCACAAGTCCACTGCTAAACACGATATACCAATCCTATACACGAATTCATCATCATCATTACAATGATGTTGATGAGGAATTCATATATAGTAAAAAGTGACTATGAAATATAAAATTTTAAATATGGTCGACAATAGAATGTAAATTACTAATGTTTCAATTTTTTTTTTTTATAGGACAGGGTGACAAACGAGCACACAGTCCACCTGATGGTAAGTGGTTGCTGTGGCCCATA
>DWHP01003568.1:0-13281 GCA_018247895.1 Parnassius honrathi
ATATATATATATAAATTTAAAAAGTACAACTTCCTGTCTTGATTTAATCGAATAAACGACGTTAATATTAAATAACATAATACATATTATACTCTCGCCTGTCAACCAGAGGGTTAGGCGGACTACATACTTCCTTTTGCCACGATCCTGATAAACATTTCTCGCTTCTTCCACATCCATATATTTAAGAATACATGCTCATCACTTAAGATTCAACGTTAAATAAATAATTTAAAAAAAACAATATTATAGTAAATGTTTCCGCGAAGAACTGTAACGAATGCTCATAAAGGCGACCGCACACTGTGAGAGTGGCAATCCAGAGCGACGACGTCCAATTACTCGCAACCACCAATTAGAGGCGCGTGCTGGCGCCCGACGTGGGACCCCGCGCGTGGTGCGGAATGCAGTGCACTTATTATACTAAATGAGCTTAAAATGGGCACTAGAAAATTAAGAAAACTTCTTATTGTTATAAATTGACACAGACAATGGGAGTAAAAATTATAGACAGTAAAACAGACGATTTTTAGTTTTTCATTTAAAGACAGGCTGGAAATTGTTTCAAATTATTATTATTTTATACCGAAGCCTGTGTCGGCAGATTAAATAATTAAATATGTGGTTACATATTCGTAAGAGAGAAAAAACTATGGCACCGACATGATGCAATTATTAAAATCTCAACATGATGTATGTACATGGCGTAAACGAAATCAAAATACATTATACAATGTATGAACTACAAAGTCGATATTTAAAAATATTACTGTCTGTATAATATTTTTATATAAATTCCTATATTACAGAAGCGTAAAATAATATGCATAGCATACTATGTTAAGACTAAGTATTACGCTAATTCCCATATATATATATTATAATATATGACAAGCGGTAATCTTAGAATTTGTTCATAATCACTGGAAGCAACAGAATGCGTGACGATGAAGACCGAGCTAATTGAGTGCACTATGGGGTAAACCTACGATCAACAGTAGACGGCCAAAGACAAATGATCATATTGATTGATATCATATATTTGATAGTTGTTTTCGGTGGCGCGGCGTAGCGTCGGTGTGAATTACCCTCACTTCTAACTTCTAATGCAGTAGGAATCTAAATTTCATTTGCTTTTATTAGCAAGGCTTTTTATTATATGGCTAGTAGTTAAACCTTGTAGATATATATTATGCAAATAAATTTTATTAAACATGTTAAAACAGAAAACGAAAATTAGGAAAAAAAATAGTATTGTATATGTATTATTCACAGACTTGATTGCGAGCAGTATTACAATAATTGAATAGCAATGGTATATCAATGCTAGTGTGCCGATTTTACGCTCACTAATAACGAGTCAACTCAGCGTTAAGGGTTTGAAGCAAACCATCTGTAATGGAGAGGCCTATATGCAGCAATGAACTTATAAAGGCTTTCGATTTGAAATTATATTTGTATCTATTATCTCCAATATGCAATAACATAACATTACATAGCATAAACCACGGACAGGTGACGTTAATAAATTACATAAGGATAGTTGATGTGCCACCTTGTATCTCATTATACATTTACATGTTTGTGAATATGTAAACTAATCATAAATATTAAAGAAGTATCTGAATGTATGAATTATAAGATCGCAAAAGTACAGCAAATATAACCTAATAGATTATTACTCTTAATAGTCCAGCTGATCTTACTAAAGTACACAACATCTTACTAAAGTATGTAAGTTGAGACCCGTCCTTTAAAAAATGTATTAATTTCCTATTACAATGCTTAATGAGTATGCGTAGTCGCTGTAGATGTTAATTAACATATTAAAAACATGGTTCTAGAAAAGGCATTTAGTCATATTATGTTCTTGCTTCTCGTTCGATACGAGTATAATAAGCACTAAAATTACCATGTACATAAAAATAAAAAGGGCATAATATTTAAATAATCATGCTGTGACAAAGTCGTAATACTTTTATCGTCTTAATACGCAAATTTTGCGTTCAGCAAGTTAGGATCATTTTTTAAACTACTTTAAAGTAAAAAGGAAGTCGATGTCATAGAGACTTATAATTTCGTGCGGTTTTAAATAAGGCTTATTTTTATTATAATTTTGCTAATTATGAGTCGGAATAAAAAATGAGTATATTTTAATGTTTATGATTTATCTGGACCGCATGTGTAATTGAAGCTTACTAAACGATAAGGGAGTTAAACTATAACTATTTCAATAAATAAATAAAAAGAGATACTACGTGTTTATCGTATAGTAAAGCTTATTTTAAAGTGATTGTAATAATTTAATTCAGTCTTATTAACATGTATTTATTAATAAGCAACTGTCTAAAATAAATTACCTTATGTTTTATTCTTTATGAAATCCTACTTGTGTTTGCAAAGGCCACCAACGTTGTAAAGAATTTACTATACATATAAACTTTTTAAACTTCAAAAAAAATTAAAATGACAATATCCGTAGCATTCGTCAAACAATGAGCAGGAGCGTGCATTCGAATTTTAAATGGAGACAGGACGCTACCAACGAGATTGTTTCGAAATTAAAAAGTGTGAGTGAACGAGAGGAGTAAGCGACGTGAATGCACCCTTCCTCTTCTTTCCGGCACGTGGCGATCTAGTCTATGAATATTGATATGTCTCATTATAATATATCTGGTGCTTGGTTTTGGACAGATTGTGTTAATATTTAACGAAATATGAATGATATTTTTGGCGTTGGTGGCGTGTGATTGCTGTGTAAGATGATTTTACGAAGTAGTAAACGAGTTTTCTTTTTCTGCCGTAGAGTCTGTCTAGGTAGGTCCACCTATTTCATCTGCCAAGAAGCAGTGCGTGCACTGCTGTGTTTCTGTCTGCAGGGTATAGAGAGCTATAATAAATTGTAGGCTGTGACGCATTCCATCTTAGTCCTGAGAAGTGACAACGAATCTATATAGCCTTCTTTGGTTTTCAGTTGATTGCAGGTGTCCATGCCATATAAATAACATAGTCATACTATATTTCTATTTCTGTTGTTATTTAGCACCAAAACTATTTGTTGCACTTCAATTAGCACTAACTATTTCAGTTGATTACAAGAGTGGTATAAGCATTATCACCTGCAAACGAAACTCCACGACAACACAGGTAAACACATAGTGATCGGTTCTCCAAATACATGGCGCTACCGCAATGAACAAGCGCTCGTGAACCAAAAGCCCGAGGCTAAAGGGGAGGCAGAGGCGAGGGAGTGTGGTTGCCCTCCCTTTGAAGTTGCCGCCGTCGGCGTCTGCGAACGAAAGCTGGCAAACCGACGCTTAGCTTTGTTTTCTAGTTAAATGATAGACGTTTCCAGGAGTTACCCACTGCGTGTGACACGCTTTAGGGGCTGTGATCCTTCGAGCCAGATTTATATGTTGTTAATTTTAAAATTAATGAAAAAAGAATGAATGGCGTATTCAAAATATATTTAATTTCATTCACAAAACTCCATGAACGTTGTATGTTAGATTTGATAAGGGGCAACATGATGGAAACCGGACGGACCTCCTGTCCTTTGACATGCTAATGCAAACGTTATATTTTCCCCTATTTCTACAAGGTGCATGTAGCTATATTTCAGATAGTATGAAAGTTTGTTAAAAATTAATAGAAATCAAAGATATAAAATATATTCAACAGGATGGATTATAACACTTAAAGAATCATGTCCAATCTTAACCTGAAAATTTTCTAACGCGTCTCGTGATGTAAAATATCTTATATAACTGCCTTTTTTGGCTTATTTCGTATCGCATAGTTGAATTTTCCAATAAAACTAGTAAAAAAGTAATGTCACTATGTAACGTTACTTTTTATTCTAGCGGAACGCGTTTTACAATGACTTAAAGGCCCAGATGTCATGCCGAAATAAATTAAAAAAAAACGTGTTTTACACGTTCCGTTTTACACACTAAGAAAATTTTGTTCATTCGTTATTTAGTTTATGAATGTTCAAAACAACCAATTGTTTTTTAACATAACTTATTATTTTATGATTAGATATGATTTTTTGTGGTTTTACCCTATGGTGTGGAAAGATATTTTTCTTTCCACATCATAGTATACCACAGTGAACAGTTTACAGCTAAATAAAATTCACTAAACCCTTTCTTGTTATAGAAACGTTTTGATAGTACTAAGTGGCATAAGCGATACAAAGTCCGACGCTATTCCTACTTGTTGGAAAAACAACGCCTGGCCCCTGTGTCACGTATTAACTCAATCGTCCCCTCTCTTACGTATAAATAATACATAAGCAGTGTCATGTACGACATATTACTTTATTATCTTACAATTTACATTTCACTAATCAATTCACATTACGATCTCTTTTGATGTTCTCTGATGCATGTAGGATATTTACAATTTGACATAGTCGTGATGTTTTTGTGTGTTTAATAGTTTCTAAATGTTAAAAATGTAACATAACATGTAATGCCGTGCATGCTATCGTTAATGTTTGGCACATATCTGTTAGAATAATCGACGGTTTTAACAATTTTTTAAAATCATTTAAATTTTAAACTGCACTTTTGTAAACTTCTAACAATGTCGCTTTAGTCATTTTGCTTTTCACTTGTTGAGTATGTTTATAAGACTTTTAATGTGCAATGTACTTTTTTGGCCATTATGGAAAGCGGAAAAGCTTACGATCGTGATATAATGAATGGAATTAAAGATTTCTTAGAAACAAGCGTTCAAACTGCAACATCGTACAAACTACTTGAAAAGAAAGTAAACATAGTTTGCACTTGAAAACAGAAACCGACATTGTAGTGTTTGTGTATCCTTAAATTCCACAGGCGACTTGCACGGATTGCGTATCTATGAGGGCCCTCTTCGTGCAGGAAAACGTCACGTAAAATGGATGCGAGACGAATCGTAATGCGGCCGCATTAGCCCTTTGTTATCAAGCATTACGATACGGATGCGACTAGATTAAAAAAAAAACATGTAAATATGATTGACTTCGAAATTATTGCAAAATGTCTACCTTATAATAAAAAGTTTGTCAGTGTTGTCTTTTGCTAGAACAGATAAGTATAAATATCTCGTTTCGGATTCGTGGCCAAATAAAGAAGTTTACGAAATGTGTCCTTTTTAGTGAGATAGCGGCTGAAATAAACAACGGTAATAGGACGATCCACGTTAGATACAGACCGGCCTACTAGTGGTTTTGTTGTTGGGTTATCTCTCTTATAAAAACACTGATTCTATTCCGTATTCTATATGAATGTTCTAAATGTATGAACTACAAAATAGTGTTTGTATTAATCTTTAACAGCCCGTAATAAATAATAATCCACTGTTATAATAGGTCTCCCTCATTATAGGAAGGATTTTTCCTATTTCCAAATACCACGCTAGGCAAGCCGATTGGCGATTGCAGCAAGTGTTTCTATATCATTAAATAATATACAAAAAGAAAATCTTGACCTGAAGCGGAATTATTGACGAGCGTATATCTATGAGATCTCGAGAGTCTAATCAATTCATTCACTCATTTTAAATGAGTTTTCGATTTTATCATCCATAATTTTAAATACTTACAACGAAATTGTTAGTAAGAAGAGTTGTGTAATTCATAACATGTAACATACCTGAAACAAAAAATAAACTTAATAAAAAATGTAAACGTAATACATGGAAATAAATTAATTTTGATAATATAAACCCATACACAGATTATTAAAAAACCCTATGGTAATATAGAAAGAAAACTTTAATCAATTATTATGTGAATGAATTAAATAAACGCAAAAATATTAATTCTTTATATTTTGCTATCAATTATAAAGTACATGTTAACTTAACTTTTAAATCATAAAATAGATTAGTCACTACATTGAGATAGTGTTAACCTAATGGTCACAAAAAGATACCCGTCGAAAAAAAAAACGAAATAAACAGATATTTAAACACAGATTAAAATATTTCTAAACTTACTGAAATGAAAAACTAAAGGATATAAAAATACAAACGTCATGGGAACTATTCACAAAAAATATGACGTGAAAATAAAGGCTCTAAACCAATTACTAGTAATATTTAAAACGTGAAATTCGTCGCTGGAATCTGGAACTGGAATGAATTGTTTTTCAACGCAATGACAAATACATTTTAAGTCCGTAGCTTTTATCGTTTCGTTTAATCTTTTTTTTTCATTCGTGTCACTAAGCTTTGTCTAGAGGTTTAAGGATTAAACCCAAGATAAGACTTTTTTTACGAACCTATACAAACATTTATTAAGTTTTATAAATATAAAAATAATATGCGTGAGGTATAATGATGTTCTAGAACAGGTATTATTCTTAACTTTTATTCAATTTTAATCGAAGATACGAAAATGCAAATAAATATAATTACTTACGAATACAAAAAATAAATAAAAGGGTACTAAAAATTAAACAAATAGGTGATCTCCGATTCATTACAAGGAATAACCTAATTCATTTAGCTGCTTACGAAATACACAAAAGATGCTAAAATATTACGGGAACTAAGTTCACTAATAATAATCACATTGATATCTCAGGAAAAAACATGAATTCGTTAAGCTGGAGCTGTTTTAGAATAACAATTATTGAATTTCGCATTAGAAGGATTATCTCATCCATCATAAAATTATACAATATATTAACGTTGTATTTTTTTTTTACTTACCTAAGTAATGTACAAAATGTGATTCGTGCTTAGTCCAGGTCTATAGCCCAAGACAGTCCGGGCGTGATCACTATCAGCCCGGGCGCAACGGCTTTAAAGCGAGAGATAAAGTTATATTTATTCATGCTTGTGAGGCTCAAAGTTTTTACTTAAAATTCTCAAGCATCGTCAACACTGCAGCAGTGTTCTTCAATGTGGTGCCTGTGTTTCAGTCATAATCAAATACAAGACATTAAACGTTATGTAAAAATGATAAAGAATTATTATATTCTATATTTGTTTTCCTACAGTAGATTTCTTTGCACCCTTCGCAAGAATTTCTAATGTTGTGAAAAGGAAAGTAAAGGGCACTAGAATTTTCTTCTATATCACGAGGCGATTTACATACACCAATTGCATTTACAAATATCTAGATCCGGAACTGTTAACCTGCAGGTTTGATATGCGATCTGTGCGGGGTATTCGAATCCGGAGCGACGTAGTCAAAAGCGTTTCCGAGCTTACGTTTCAAATGATAGTGTGAATAACATACTTATATAAAAACATACATAAGCGCAGTTTATGGGGGATAAACAACCCCTCCCTTAAATCGCTCGTCACCTTACGTGTTTTAACATTTAACGAATGAGGTCTTCAAACTTATGATGGATACCGCAAGAGGATAGTGGTTCTGCTCAACTTGCTGTGCAGCGCGATACGGGCAAATCTTTTACGGCAATCTTAAATAGGCTTAGTATCTACTCGTACAAACAGAATATAATTATTTTTTTATTTAAGTAATTATAGTAACACTTTTATTAATTTATTTTTATTAATTTATAACAATAATAGCATTATAGGAATAGTATATATTCTTTATTAAAAAAATATTGCTAGTACTTTACAGAAATGTTGTAAGTTTTTAAAGATGTTTTCGAAAGCTGTATCAAAGTAAAACAGTGCGATAAATGTCGAAAACGTGAAGAAATATGGTAGCACAGATGGTTTGAGCTCGCTGTTAATTTCACAGTACGCGTGCAAACCGGGTTCGATATCCGTCGGACCGCCGCTACCAACGAAAATGTTAATTGCAACTTTAAGTGCTGATTCACCATGTGCTCGGCGGTGAAGGAAAAGTACGTGAGGAAACTGGCATGTTTGAGAAATAAGAAAATAATATTTTGAAGACACGTGAAGTTCGCCAACACGTATTGGGGCAGCGCGGCGGGCACTTCTTTGGCTTAAAACCCTCTCCGAAATGTGGGACGTATATAGACTATAACTTTACTTTACTTATGGAACAACTTGTGGCTCGCTTGATAGCAATTGTTAAATGATGCCTAACAATGGCCACCTAATATGTAAGTCTATAACTCTAAATGCCGTAGCCGCAAATTATGATACCGGAAAACACTCAAGCATGTTTGCCGTAAAACAGGATACAGCTCTCGGTTATACCATGCTTCCTTTATTGGGAGCTAACTAATTTATTAGAATATTATTCCAGCGCCGTGCTTAAAAACAACATTTTAATTTTTCGTTTATGTTCTAATTTCTAGTACCTTCTAAACTCTTAAATCTTTAACTACACACTCACTATTAGTGAAATAGCTTAATTATGTCATAGTAAAGAAAAATATTGCTCAAATTGCTTAATAAACGTTTTCTTTCTTTCTATTAATTTCTTTGGAGTTGAAAATTGGAAATTATATTCAAATTACTACCGATAAATTGAACATCCAATAGTTTAAAATTCAGATGGGAACCGAGATCGAAGCTGTTATAAGTATTGGAGGGCGATATTACGATTATTTATGTATCTGTTTTACGATTTGAACTGTGTAGGGTTTTTACTATTAAAATTATTATAACCAGTGCTCGGCTACAATCCCAAAACCTAATTTATATATATATATATATCTACGAAAGACTAAACAAACCGTTTGGCGAACGCGTAAACTATCGACAACAAAAGATTGAGAGAGACCCACCAACCGCATGGTTGTTCGATGACAAAAAGGAGTTAAACGCGTTAAATTTGGTGTATTTTATTATTAAATTATTTATTTATTTATTTTTTTATTTATTTAACTTCATATACACATTAGATGTATATAGGCGGACTTAATGCCCGAGGCATTATTTACCGGTCTACCTTAGGGTAGTGCAAAGATAAACGATTTATTTACTATTAAAATAAAGTAACAATAGCATTTGTTCGGAAGTAATCACACTAATATAATTTAATTTATTAAATATTCATACCTAACATTTAGAGGAGCTTGACACTAGGTGCTACCTTAACCTGTATATCTAAAAATACAATACTTATTATCCTTTAAGGGGACCGCTATCTCGAGAGAAAATGTTTCTTTACCACCTGCATTATACGCTTCGAAACTCTAAAGTTTGCTTTTTTATACACATGTTTCACATTTCATCAGATAAGTGAGCGAGTTCGATCAGGCAAGACGTGCACGCCTATGCAGCGTAATGAACGTCATAACATTTTAAAAGGATAATGTACACACTTGATTATTTCATTCTTTAATTTATAAATGTCATAAAAAGTGGCCAAGTGTAAACTAAGCTTTTAAGGGTTCTTTTTCTTAACGGGCAAATTTGTTACATACGTTCTAATACGCTTGAAACGTAAAAAGACACGTACATATCACAGTAAGCCCAAGTGCATTACAATTTATTACGATTTCTACCTAATTGTGAAGTCATTTCTCTTCTTCTTTAATTAAATGTTTCGAATTCGAATTCGAATTCTGATGAGGATTATTTAGCATATTTTACGGTACGGTTATTTTCGTTTGTTACCTAACATAACAATGAAAACAAAATTATTTAATAAAGTTTTCTTTTTCAGATGATTTTATTTCAGCCTTTGTATTCATATTTCGTAAAATAATTAATACTTAATACAAGATACGACGACGAATTAAAGTTACGCGATAAACAAATAGATCATATTCGGAACCTGAAATGCTTGACTCAAAAATTGCATTGCAGACAACGGAAAAAATTGTTGCCTGTTTATGTTAAAACTTATCAAAAATAAACTTTATAAACAAGAGTTAGAGATAGACTTAATAAACGCGAACCAAGAAGATATCGAACCTCATTTTGTATGCCTTCTGCTGCAACACGTCATTTGCATGCAACGATAATAATGAATCGGAACTACAATAATTATAATAAAAAACCTAAAAAATACGTATACACAAGCCTCGTTTGTTTTTTTCCTTTAATAACATTTTATATGTAGAACTAATTCTGAATTGCTGCGGATAAAACTGCATACCAGGCGAATAGCGAACTAACGTGTAGACTGTGTTTGCGGTTATAATTTTTTTTTCGAAATTCTTTCTATATATTTGAATTACCTAACGTGGATCCTAAAAACGTTTTTTCCGTTACTTAGTTAGTGTCACTGTTGTGGGAGTTACGACATTTTGAATTATGCCTTTAGTTTAGCGATAATAGATTAAGGTTCATCGAGTGTTAAGCGAAATAAGTTTTTGTTTTTGTTACATCCAGTCAGTTAAGTCAGTATTAAAATAAAAGTTCACTTCTTTAAATTGTTACACTTCGAATCTTCGTCTTACGACTATTAATCACCAATCTCAAATTACGGCCTCTGACACTACAATTTTTTTTAAATTCGGTTACCTTTTCGTGCAAGGATCACAAACGAGCACACAGTCCGTAATAGTTCGTAATAAGGTAAGTGGTTGCTGTGGCCCATAGAGATCTACATCCATCCTCGATAACGATTCAAAATGCAGATGTGTTGCCCACGTGAGGACTAAGATGGAATGCCTCGTTTTCAGTAAAAGGGGTCTTCGGTTCTCCATACGAAACACAAAAGCGTTAAACTGCTATATTTTACGCCGGTATTCTAAAATACAGTTATTAATATGAAATTATAGTTGCATAATTTTTAATTAATATCTTGTTTACTCGTTGATATATTATTATGTAGATATAATTAGTAGTCAAGTACATGCAAACTCGAGGTTAAAAATAATAACTCAAGGTATAAGTAAAGTAAAAGTTAAGTAACATCCTATATACGTCCTACTGCTGGGCACAGGCCTCCACTCATTTCTGAGAGGGTTTTAAGGTAAGGAAGTGTCCGCCGCGCAGCCCCAATGCGTGTTCGCGAACTTCAGTCTCCGAAATATTTTGTTTTCTTATTCCGCAGACATGCAGGTTTCCTCACGATGTTTTCCTTCACCGCCGAGCACACGGTAAATCAGCACTTAAAATTGCAATTAACAAATTCATTGGTGCCGGCGGGGTCGAACCCGGGTTACTCGCGTTCTGTTACATTACAGCGAGCGTTAATCATCTGAGCTACCACGGCTCAGTTTTTATTTACATATATTTTGTTGAAAATCAAACAACCATTTTGTTTTCATAAGACAACTTCTTAGTACATAAAACATTTTTAACGCATATATTTTCTTACGAGTAAAACAGTTATATAGTAAAGTATCTTTACAATAAAGTTCGCAAAGAGTATTTAAATTGGGAGCTCCTAAGCAACTTATGACTATGATAGTATTATTTTCATCACAAATATCTTGCACCCATTTAATTTTTTCACATCCTTTTAAAAAAATCTTTTTATCTTTCAAATATGTCTTAATAATTCTGTAAAACTTTCTATAATCAACAAAACCCTCACTCCATCGATACCGTCTGTGCTTTTCAATCCAGCTAATTTGTTTGTTCTCTTCAAGAGATAGTGAAGTGAATGGGTAAGGAGGTATAATTAGGAATATATTGGTGTACGCTAGAGTGGCTATAGCAAACTTCTTTACTATAAATTCATTTTTGCTATTTTTGAAGCCTTGAAGATCGACGATTATTGTATTGTTTTTCATGATATTTTCTCAACGATATTACTCAGTGGTTTGTATTCGAATATACAATCGTTTAAAATCAAACAATAAGCGGTTGTATGATCTGGTATTTCTTGGTCTGTTTCGATTTCAACTCTATACTCAATACGTATTTCGTTATTCTTGTTGAAACTAGTTACATTAGTTTGTATGAATAATACTCAAAACTTTCAATGCGGTTATCGTATGATGTTTGTTGAGATACGTTTAAAATATTCATTTTCAAGCCAACTAGCTTAAGAAATTATTTCTTAAACTTGGTAAGCTTCTTTTTTAGCTGAACATGTGAACATGAGATGATCTTTTAAAACTGGTTTGGATACGCGAAGTAGGCGGATTTTTATTGAAATATATCTTTTTTTTTTCGGAAATGTAAATACGGTTGTACTTCTTCACCTCGTAAATGTATCCTTATTCTCAGTGTTCAATAACTTTATACTGATAGCACTTATGGAACTTTGGTTAACAGGAAAATATATCAAGTTTCTAGGTATTTCAATTATTCGATAACCAGGTGGTACATTAGGTGCAAATTCATAAATTATATGGCTTGCTTTTCCGTTGACAAATGAACCGTTAACAACATCGCATACAAAAGGCCACGTTCGTAGTCTCCTCGTAGTTCTATTGTCGGTGAATAGTTTGTTGATAAATCACGCCGGTTTACGCGTGTTTCTTGGACCTGTCGAAGGCATTTGACCTGGTTTCGTACAACGTTCTATAGGATAAACTTAACCAGGAAACTAGGACACCCAAAGAAGTAATTAACCTCTTCAAATATTGGTATCACAACCAAGCTAACCGTGTGAAGTGGGCTGGCTCATATTCGTCGGAGTACAGATTGGAGTACGGGCTGAGGCAAGGCGGCCTTAGCTCCCCTCAACCTGTACATCAACGGTCTGATCGTGGAGCTCAGTAATGCTGGAGTCGGCTGCTCAATTGACGGTCATTTTGTTAATAATATAAGCTATGCCGATGACATGGTTTTGCCGAGTCCTTCGATCAGAGCCCTCGAAACGCTAGTGGACATCTGTGAAAGGTACGCGGCGGCTCATGGTCTCAAATATAATTCTGATAAGAGCGAACTACTCGTGTTTAAGGCTGAAAATAGAAAACTTAAGTCTGTTCCTCATGTTGAACTTGGAGGAGTTACACTGAGTAGAGTCACCAAATTCAGATATCTAGGACACTGGGTCGCCGTGGATCTTTCTGACGATTTGGATGTTGAACGGGAACGTAGAGTATTGGCAGTGAGGTGTAATATGCTTGCTCGTAGGTTTGCTAGGTGTACGAATAAAGTTAAGATAACATTATTCAAAGCTTACTGTCAGACATTCAACACCTGCAGCCTGTGGACGAAGTCAAGTCGCCTAATTCTCAATGCGCTACGTGTCCAGTACGACAATGGATTCAGGATGTTGTTGGGGCTGCCACGCTTTTGCAGCGCATCGTGCATGTTTTCTGAGGCACGCGTGGACAGTTTTGCAGTAATATTACGCAAAAGAATAGGCACCTTGACGCGTCGCGTGCGATACAGCACCAACGGCCACCTAGCTTCCATATAGGGAAGGCAAGATTGCCCCGTGATGAGGTACTGGAACACGGTGCATATGGGTTCCAGACCTAATATGTTTAATAATAAATAATAATTTTTGTGTATTAATAATTTATAATAATGGAT
>DWHP01003569.1:0-13280 GCA_018247895.1 Parnassius honrathi
TGCGTCGTCTATCTTTCGGATTGGGATGAGTGTGTTTGGTAGCACTTTTAAGTGTAACAGGCATACTCAACTTCATGCCTTAGTGCATTAGCGCTATGCTACGTGGAGTTTTGTTCACTGGCATCTTAGTAGCCTGCTACTACGATACGTTGGTGATATTTTTTAGTTAACAACAATACATGCTTTGTTACCAAAGTCGATAGGGATCATGTAGGTGTGCTGTGAGGGGGCGCCAACCGTGTGATAGTTGCATTGATGCTTACTGCTGTTTGCGGTATTGCGCCTTGTGATGGATCTGCGGGTGTGCTGCGCCTGATTCGACGTACTTTTGTGGTTCTAGTCGATGGAGGTATGCGGGTAGTGATGTCTGCTGGGATCCATGGGGGACCTTGTGATGGTGTAAGCCCGGTATAGTCGTATTGATGCTTGTTGCGTTCTGCAGCATTGCGTCTCTGCGATGGTGGTTTGGGGGCGCTATTCTCAATGGTGCTCTCTGCGTCTTAGTTTGACTTGTACCTAAGTAGCTTTGCACAAGTCGGTTCCTTTCATTACGGGGCTGCAGAATGTCTGCCCTCCATGATGTTTTATATAGCAACATAATTATATATCCTTGTAGCTTTCCCACCTTTGAATGATTGGAGGCAACTTTTTGGTGGATGAGAAAAACATGATCGAAAATGCTTTTACTCAACGTCAGTGACACAAAACCTTTCCGATAGCAAATTATTACTAACATCTTGTAACCGCTTTTTGGCTGTATCTGCCGTTGTATTGGTTGGTGGAGCATATGTGTAGACCTCATGCGGGTGGTAGCTGGAGGGAGGATCTGAGGAGACTCTCAAGGCTATGGCCGAAAGCCGCAAAACGTGGGACCCCATTCCATTGAGGTGAGCGGTAGATTCATGACACGCTCTGCGGCTAGTAGCGGTGCTGATTATGCAATTGTTGGTGATGCCATACACTTATATCACGTTTGCAGGAGCGGCGGTCTGGCAGGTGGTGGCGCTCATGCAGGGTTTACGGCCAGTGTGCCTATTTGCCTAAACTGTGTGACGTACATTCACTGTGGCTGGATTCGTTCGTATTCTGTACGGCGTTTACACGCATTGACATGCCCGACTTCGGTCGATGTTTGTGCTTACGCAATAACAAGGGGCCAAGCCTCTTTTACTTGTTCGCCAGTTATTTCGCTGTGGACTACGGTCCAATTTCCGAATTAGCATACCCTTCGGGGGGAGTGCTTCAAAATGGTTGGCACTCACCACGCACGGCGTGTGTGGAGCCGAGTGCCTCCCCTACATTTTTTAAATAACTGTAGGAGAACGAAGCCCTTGTATTGGGTAGTGAACATTCATTCTTCCAAAAGACGCCTAAAAGAACTAAGTTACTAAACAAACACAATGTAAATAAAGGTCTTAACTAAGACGATCACGCCAAAAATATTACAAATGGCCTACTATTAAACCTTTAGAAAGATTACATACATAGATCAAAACATATTTTATTTATCCTGGTCACATATATATAATTTTATTTAAAAGGGGAAATTACCTAATTAAACATATTATAATATGGTTATTATTAAAAGGGGAGGGGGAGCTTTACAACAGGAATGATCAATTGTAGTAATTTGTAAATATTGAATAGCATTTTTTTGTGTTGATTTGTAGGAGTCATCGATGTAGGGCTAGTCGTAACACGAAAGATTGCGAAATAAACTTGTTGACTCATAAAGTTACTATCAGTTTCAGTGTGGGAACTCGATTACAGTGTTTTGTATAAGTTTAAATATATAAAGAAATAAAAAAGTATATTGCATACAATTTGCTTTATTTAATTTTATAATGTTTCTCATAGTTATATACACACAAAATGCATTACGCATAATACATAAACCTAAGACACAACACACATTATAACCTTAACTACTATAGAGTACAGTCACATTTCTGTATTTATCTATTTCAATAATATTATCAGACAATTTTTACTAGAAGTCTGGCGTTCCAACTTAGTCCTCACAGGTCTATACATAAATAAGACGCTGAACTGGGGAAAACAAGTCACTGAATTCAGCCATAAGTCAGTGCTACCTTAAGATCGCTCTACCGTCTGAAAAACTTTCTCGATTACAAAACTAAGCATATGCTTGTCTAAACCCTCATCTTGCCTGTCATTGATTATGCAGATGTTTGTTACTCAGACTTGAACCAAAATCTTCTCAATAAGCTTGAGCACCTTCTTGATAACTGCATCACATTCATTTTCGGCTTTCGCAAATATGACCACATCTCTCAATTTTGTATTCGCCTTAAATGGCTGTAAATCCGAGAAAGGCGCACTTCCAGAATGTTGTCTGATCTTTACTTCATTCTAAATGATTTGTCACCTCCTTCCTATCTTAAAGAAAAATTTCAATACCGTTTCTCCAACCACGACAAGGTACTTCGCTCTTCAACTAACCGGAAGATTTCAGTTTCATTCCATTTTACTGGTAATTCCTTTACTGTTCAGGCTACACTGCTCTGGAACTCCATGCCTGAATACATTAAAAAAGTACCAAATAAGATAGCCTTCAAAAGACTGATCCCGGAAAATCTCTCGAAAACAATGTCATCAGCATAATGTGAATACTGCTACCTACATCCAGACATATTATGTATGTGTGTACATATGTATTTATGTGTATGTATACGTGTGTAGGTTTAAAGGATAATTGTTATAGATATAGATTATCATGTATTCGTTTGTATTCATACGTAATTGTGTAATTTATAAGCCTTATTTGTGTTAAATCTAATAGGTAAAAGAAATCTATGTGAAATTGGTGTTTTGTAAGAGAGAAATATAAAGTCAATTTTTTTTTGTAAAATATATTTAATTAATCAAATTATGCACCGTTGTTATCTATGCGCCTTTGCAATCTCATAGATAGTTCATTGATCCCTTTACTAATAAAACCATGTGGGCTTTACTAATAAAACCAAGGGGGCGAGAATCATTAAACTCTTTGGAGGCGGTTTGGACTGCCACATCAGAGTTGAATTTGTTCCTCGTAAGAAGTTGTCCAAATTCCGTAAAAAATGGTAATCTGTTGAAGCAAGATCCGGGGAGTACGGTGAATGTCGCAGACATTCCAATTGTAGCTCATCTAACTTAGTTTTGGTTTGTTGTGCAGTGTCTGCGTTATCTTGCGTTGTCCTGAAGCAGCAGTGGCTTAGAGCGATTGACCAATCTCGGTTGTTTAGCTGATAGTTCTTACTTCATGGTTTGCCGACAAAAGATATCTGCCGCAATCGTTTGGCCGGATTTTAGAAAGCTGTAGTGAACGACACTGACGCTAGTCCTCCAAACACTTAGAAATAACTTTTTCTGGGTCAATTTTCGTTTAGAGCAGGATTTGGTTGGGTCTCCAGGGTTTAACCATTGCAACGAGCGCTTTCGATTATCGTACAGTATTCACTTTTCATCACAAGTAATGATTCGATTTAAAATACCTTCATTTTTATGTCGGTTGAGCACAGCAGTCGACGCGTGTTTGCAAGTTCGATTCACTCAATTCATGAGGTAACCATCGTTCAAGTTTTTTTACTTTCCCAATTTGCATCAAGTGGATTAATAAAGATTTATCACTTACCCCAAAGCCTGCAGATATGTCTGAAGAGCTTTGTAATGCATCCGCTTCCACAATAGCCTTTAATTCTTGCTTTAAACCTGTGCCATTTATTGCTATGCAGATGACAACACTAGTGATGCTCTGTACACTGGCCGTGCCAGTATTTCTCGGGAAGACGTTTTCGAGTACAAGGACAAACTTGTGTCTGAATTCGAGTCGATGATGAACAAAGTCTCGGATTGGGGCGACTATTTTTAGTCTAGTTTAACCCTCGGAAGACACAAGTTTGCGCGTTAACCGCTAAAAAACCCCTTTGTTGTGTCTCCTCAGTTTCAAGACACGCCCGTTGTCTCCTCAGCCAGTATCGGAATCCTGGGTGTCGACATATCAAGTGACGTGCAGTTTCGGTCAATTGGAAGAGAAGGCCACATTGGCTTAAAAAAGCTTGTGCTCAGCAGAGCGGGATAGTATTTTATGCCGGCACAACGCCTGCTAATTTGCAAGGCGTAGATTCGGCCACACCATGGAATACTGTTCCCATCTTTGGGCTGGGGTTCCCTATTACTAGCTCTTTCACTTGATGGCATCCAGCACAGAGTGGCTCGAATCGTCGACGACCGAGTGCTTTCCGATCGGCTCGATTTACTGGCGCTGTTAGGAGATGTTGCATCTCTTTGCGTATTTTATCGCATCTATCACGGGGAGTGCTCTGAGGAATTGTTCGGATTAATCCCAACCGCAAAATTTTATGAACGCCCTACGCGGCAAACCTCCTGATACCATCCACACCATCTGGATACTTGGCGGTCCACCACTGTACATTTCACTAAGAGTTTTTTCCGCGTAAGAACTCTCTGTGGAATAATTTACCACCGGCGATTTTTCTGGACCGATACGACCTTCAAGAAAAGAGCTTACTCCTTTCTAAAGAACCGGCAACGCACCTGCAGTTCCCCTGGTATTTCAGTTGGTCCTGGGCAGCGGACGTCACTTAACATCAGGTGAATCGTATGCTTGTTTGCCCCCTCTTCTGTAAAAAAAATGTCGTTAAAATGTGTTCTATAAAATAAACAATTGAGATGGTAGCACTAAGTGTAAATTAGCAGGACTTTTACAAATTTTCTCTCTAGGAGACTTTTATTTGTTTCATAACCTAGTTGTAAACTTAATTTGGGTGACAATGTTACGGATGATATATTTTTATCCAAAAGAGAAACAGACACACATTTTGTTATTTCATCATAGCGAAATTTCGAAGTCTCTCCGATACCATTTAACGCTCTTAAAATATGCTCAACGTTATCATAGTTGATGGCTGAAATATGTTTTTTGTAGTACATTGTGGATGGTTTATCTGCATTAGGAGTGAATAGGGATTTTGTAATGTATATAAAATTTTAATAATCTTGAACAGTAAACATGGTACAATGATATTGAAACTCGACGACTCCGTCCGACCATTTACCTCCTCGTTTCATTGCTTTTGGTAATTTCGTTGAAAAATTGGTGGACTTGTTATCGGGAAGGTATTCCATTGAACTATTGCTGAGCCAAGTTAAATAAAAACTTTCTTTTTCATATTTCTGTGTAAATTATTTTGTCTACTTATATTTTGTATTGTGAGATGGGGTTTTATGTGATTTTCTGTAATTTTATTTCATATATATATAGTTGGTACTTTTTGGTTGTAGATCTGTTATTATATAAACAACACATGGACATCTATCAATTGTTGAAGATATAATAAATATTTCATCACTCCAATTTGATTCATATCCTTTTCGGAAAACATGTTTTCATTTAGTTATTCAAACACAATCATCCACATTGAAATTTGGTTTTGGGTTTCAAAAGAAAGTTTGTTTGACCGTCTATCGTAAAGATTAGTCCAAACTATCATAATATTGTTAGAATTTACATCACATGAACACATCTTAATACTAGAGTGAAAGCTGTGATTATAAGAGTACACTGAATCTTGTAAAATATCTATATATCTATAAGTACAATTATGAGTGAAATAAAGCCACATTTTCATTTACATAGTTCCTTGAAATCATTCAACAATACTGGCCTTAATGTCAGGATTATTATTGGTAGTAATTAATTTTTTTGGATTAAAAGTATTTTTGTACTTCTTTTGAAACAAATTCTGTACCTTTATCAGATTGTATTTGAGTAGGTGTTTAATTACTTTCAGTAAATATACTTTCAAAACATTCTTTAGTTGTTTCTGAGTTTTTATTTTTCATCGGTCTTGCAAAAGCATGTTTACTAAATACATCAATACCACAAAGTATATATTGAAACCATCAATATATCGAGAATAAGTTCGCATGTCACTTAAATTAGCTTGTTACAGTTCATTAATATTTGATAGAATGTACCTATTACGCGGAAATTTTTTTCGAATGGGTTTATGTAATGTATATGTTTATTGTGATTGTAACCGTACCTTAACTTGCTTTTTATCCATTTTACCCTTCATGTCTTTTGGTAATTTATCAATAATACACAAACCAGCAGGATTATGCGGATCGTAACAAATCCTGTCAATTTCTTTTAGTATGGAGTCTATTTTTCCCAATCAAGCTTTTTACGTATTTTAGTTATAGATTTTTTATCTCTACTACTGGGTGTAGAAAACTCCATTTTTAGTATAGATTTTTTTTCTCCCCTGCTCGGTGTAGAAAACTCTTTGACTTCAATCTCAGAGAATTTGTTCAGATCTTTTGCTTGAAGCTGGTTAATAAACTCACGTGTCTTTGGATTGCCAATATAAGTAAGTGGTACTTAAATATCCTTTAATACTTTAGCAAATCTATCCCACCCTATCGGATCACTTCTTTTTAAGGGTCTTAGTTAATCATTTATTAAATCAACAATATTACTTCCAGGAATTTTATCATTATCAATTTTATGACTGTGCCTTCATTATCCCAATTTATTTAACTTTTACTTGTTCCAACTAAGTTTAACAATAACTGACCCTTTTTTATTATAAATTTTTGGTATTAAACTGAGTATTTGAGCTGATGTATAAAGTGAATTTGCATCATTTTCTTTACTTTTAATGGAAAGATTTTCCTCCAACAAAGATTCAACATCAACTGAAGTTTTTATATTTCTATCTATATTTTTAAAACCAGTTTTAGTCACATTTGAATCTTCATTAGATGTATCAGAATAAATTGGTAATCTGAGTGGTTGTTCGGTAAAATTAAGGATTATTTGTAATGTTTGTAAATATAACGTCCACTTCTATCGGTCTTCCGTCTTATCATTCATAATATTTTGCATTTTAATATCTAATCGAGACAAATTACTATTAACCTTATTTTCTTGTTTTAATTTTTCAATAAATCCCGCTTCGGTAAATATCATTTTCTTTGAACATTCCATGTTAACTGGCTATTCTACTTACTGATCCACTCAATGCTTTTTGAATAATAATATTTTTTCTTAGTTTATGTTTACGAGTACACTTACGCAGTGTATTTTTGTCTTTATTCAATTTTTATTTTGCTCGATCTTTAGGAGGTGCCTTTCCTTGTAAAACGTTATAAATACACTCACAAATATAATTTATTCCTCTTCATCACACGTTTGAAGTAATGCTCTGATATTATGGTTTAAGGGTATTTTTTTATAGGAGAGAGGGCGAACCAGCATATGGTTCACCTGATGTTAAGTGACTACCGCCGCCCATGAACATCCGCAACACCAGAGAAATTGCAGGTGCGTTGCCGGCCCTTTAAAAAGGAGTAAGCTCTTTTCTTGAAGGTCGTATCGGTCCGGAAAAATCGCCTGTTGTAAACTATGCCACCTAGAGGTCGTACGCGGAAGAAAATTCCTTGTGAAACGTACAGTAGTGGACCGCCAAGCATCCAGATGGTGTGGATGGTAGCGGGACGTTTGCAGCGTAGTGCGTTCACGAAATTTGGCGGCTGGGATTAATCAAGTCAAGCTTGTGGAAACTCTCCATGCGGTCGGAGCTAAGTTCTGAAAGACCCGGTGCAAAAGAATAAAAAAACTCTTCGATCACACTCTTCTCATCTCATTACTGTTAGATGGAAAATGAATCTGTAGTCTTCAGCAATTTTTTTTAATTATATAAGCCAGTGCTTGACCACAACCTGGTGATAATTGAAACCTTAGATGTTAAAATAAATGCACCGTCTTAGCGTAACAAAAGCCTACTCACTCTTGCCTTGAAGACGCCCAGATAGTATTTCGACGGAAATATAGATGCCGGCTAATTATTCAACTCCTTTGCTATTCGCATTGAAAAGCCGAAACAACCGTTTGGTTCTAATGCGGGGAATATTGACAACAGTGTAGTGAAGACCCTCCGACTACCTGGTCATCCGATGGCTGAAAGCGGCCCTTTGAGACGTAAAAGGAAAAAGTGTTCTCGAGTGTGTGACATACGCTAGAAGGTCCCCAGTTGACCTTTTCCGGCGAAACCCGTATGCCGGTCACTAAGGTGGTCATTCTATTCTAGGTATGCAATTAAGCCGGGGTTCAATATACGCTCCATAATCTTGCAAAGTATGGAAGTAGTCGAAATTGGCCAATAGTTGGCAGGGTCGATACGGCTACCTTTTTTAGACACAGGCTGCACACTGGCCCGCTTTCAAGATTTAGGCACTAATCCAATCTTAGGCGCATGCGCCAGCGAGCTATCGGATTTAACCAGCGGAGGCAGTGTAGACGGACAGAAGTTTGTCTCAACTGCTTTGGCGAGAGACCAAAAAGCTCTACTATCACATGGTTTGACAGAGAGCTTTGTACCGATGCGTTTAATGCGGTCGCAACTGGCTTGCCGTAATGCCTTTTTGTAAGGCTTGGCGGCTTAGTTAAAGGCTCTCTTCTTAAGACTATCATCCGAAGCTTTGCGATCTCGGGAAATGACCTAAGATAAGTACGCCATATCCTTCTGCTTTTCAACACGAGCGCACTCGATGTTGAACCGTGTGTGAGCTTTATCACCAGTGGGCACGTCAGCAAAGGGGATGAAATATACCATCGCTTGACATATTACATAGGTTATGGTATCCGCGCAGCTTTACGGATCTTCAGACGTGAAGCAGACCTGCCGCCAAGGATAAGATGCAAAGAAATACCGCATCTAATCCAAATCTGCTGACTTTTACCGCTACACTTGCCGTGCAATGTGGCAATCGTAGTTAGGTGGGAAATATTACGACACAAATTTTTCGAGACAGCGGTCAGATGCTCCCAAGAGTGAGGTAACCATTGTAGCTGTCTGGATCGGTCGTCAGCAAAAGGTCGAGGCAGGCTGTGTGCCCATCCACATCATGTACCCTAGTCACTTGTTGTGGTGCCTCAGTGACAATGCAAAATTCCACGCCTCTCTCCCAGCGTGTTCGGTCTTCTGCTATGGGAACACCTAGTCCTGATGACAGGCATTAAAGTCCCCCAGAAAAACTAATTGTGCATTAGGATGCCCATTTTGGGCCACATCAGAGGCTTCACTGAGGTGTTCAAATAGCCTAGTTGTCTCCTTGTCACCGCTTTGCGATCGGTAGACACAATAATAAATAGTTTTATCCATTCCTGTGTCTTTGACTGCATATAGGCAAGTGTACAGACAGATCTCCAAATGCATGCGGCGGGATTTACGCAACTTCAATACAACTCGTATTGAAGAAGTACGTACAAATGTAGACTAAAAGAAAATATAAGTGGTTTGGATGAAATATATATGAATGACTTGGAGAATATATGGCAAAATGATAAGAAAGGTTTAGTGAATGCAGCTAATGAAGTATGTGGTATTAGTAAGAGAACGAATGAAAGGAAAAATAATACGTTATGGTGGGATGATGAGGTACGTATGAAAGTTGAAGCAAAGAAGAGAGCATGGCCAGATTTACTAGTAACAAAGGCTGGTAATTCTGGAGGTACGAGTAATGATATTGAAAGAAAAAAGGCAGTCTTTAGACATCTAAATAAGAGACTAAAGAAAGTAGTTCGAAGAAAAAAACAAGAAAGAACGGATAAGAATGATAGAAGAATGTCGGATAACTTTCAAGCAAATATTAAAATATTCTGGAAACTCATAAGAACTGCCAGGGGACATTCAAAGCAGCCCTTAATGAACCCTATAAGAGACGACAATGGCTACATATATTCTGAATGATGAAGTTTTGAGGTTAAAGAGATGAAAGGAATATTTCGAAAGCGTATTTATGAGTGAACAGACGATGTATGAACTAAACGAAATAGAAATTACGAAAGAAGAGGAAAGAGATAGGGAAATAAGTATAGATTAAATAATGAAAGCATGAAAGCAGGTAAGGCAGCCGGATATGATAGAGTTTCACTCGAAATGCTAAGGACTGGAGAGGAAGTGGTGGCAGGCCTGCTGTACACCTCGTTTAATTTTGCTGGGAACTGAAGCGGGTACCGGTAGACTGATGCAAAGCCGTGATAGTCCCAATATATATAAAAAAGGGTCACAGCAGAACTATAAAAACTACCGTGGTATCAGCCTTCCTAGCATTGTGAGAAAACTGTATGCTAAAATTCTAATTGAAAGGGTAATGAAAGAAACTGATGGAAACATTTGAGATATGTAAGCGGGATTTAGAAAAGGAATAGGGTGGTACGGACCAAGTCTTTTCCATGCGCATGTTCACGGAGAAGTTTTTGGCCAGAGACGTGGAGCAGAAATGCAGTAGTCTTGTTCCTCAAGAAAGGCGTCAATGAACTACAGACCGATTTTACTTCTTAGCGCCGTCTATGTGTTGTTTTCGAGTCGTCTCGCATGCAAACTCGTCGACTTCTAGCCTTCCGAACAAGCTGGTTTCCGAAAAGGCTTTATAGACCACAAACATACTCTGCGGCAAATTGTACAGAAAACCGAGGAATACAATCTGCCATTATATCTTGCATACGTGGACTATGAGATTTTCCTTTGATTCTGTGCTGCAGTTCTTTCAGCGTTGCCAAGTTGAATGTCAGTATACCGAAGTGTTGAAGTGTTTTTAAAGTAGGGCTGTGATGGCTGTCCGAGTATAGAACCAGAGAACGAAACCTATCGAACTCGAGAGAAGTGTAAGACAGGGTGAAATTATATTCCTGAAACTCTTCACCGCTGCATTGGAAGACGTTTTCAAGCTACTGGACGGGAAAGGATACAGTATTAACAAGAATGGCGAGTACATCATTCACCTTCGATTTGTCCTAATGGCAGAATCGCTGAAGACCCTAAGCATTATGCTTAATGACCTCAATAGTGTCTCCCAACGGTTAGGTTAGGTTAGATATAACGATTGAACATGGACAAAATAAAGATCATGTGTAACGTCCATGTCACATCCATGCCGGTAGTTGTTGGTAGCATTAAGCTCTAGTTTATTGACGAGTATGTTTACCTGGGACAAATAATTCGACAAGGTTGACTTAATTACCAAACACCAAAGGACAAGTTTGACTTAACTTCGGCCGAGAGGTTAATTGACGGACTCAACTCAGCTGGGCAGATTTGGGAAATTCTAAAATCAAAACTTTAAAACAAGAACAAAAGTGAGTACAACCAGTGCGTGTTGCCAGTAGTGACTTATGAACTGAGACTCGGTCCCTCACCGCTGGCCATACGAGAAAGCTCAAGGTCGCTCAGCAAACTATGGAGGTATGCTCAGGATTTCTCCGTGTTATAAACTTAGAAATGAAGATATCCGCAGTAGAACCAAAATGACTGATATAGCTCAACGGATTAGTAAGCTGAAGTGGCAATGGGCCGGCCATATAGCTCGAAGAACTGACAACCGATGGAGAAGAGGGTTCTCAAGTGATAGTCTCGTACCGGTAGACGAAGTGTAGGATAACCCCCCACTAGATGGAGTGACGACTTGGTAAGACATGCAAAAATTCGATGGATGCGGGTGGCTTACGACTGTGCTTTGTGGCATTTTTTGGGGCAGGCTTATATTCAGCAGTGGACTAGTGATATATGAAAATATGATGATGATATTTTCTGACTAACTGGAGACCTAAGAACCACAGTCTCTAGTCTTTACTTAGTTCTGATTTAAGATAAAGAAGAAGGAGTCACGTTTCACGACGACAACTTAATAATTGTTCAAATGAAGATAAATTCAACAATGTAGTACTAAAATCAGTACAAAATTTACCTTCAGTACCATGATTCTAAAGTTTTGTTATATTATTTCATGTTTGTTATACTTCTGTCCGTTTCTTTTTCTTTCAGGTCTTTTGATAAGATAATTTGGTACAAATAAAAATATTTCCCATCATACATCTTCTATTTATCAAATAATATTGCTTAACTCGTTACTTACCACATTACTAACATGCCTATTCATTTTTCCATCGGAAGGGTATGCCCCTTTAATTAAAATTTATTATTTATTATGGAATATTTTAACATATTTTGAGAACAGCGGAACACATATATTATTAAATCGGGACTTTCTGGCTCACAGTGGATCATAAGATTACGTTACTCATTACTCTTTTACACACCTGGTTTTGCTTGCAGCAATTCGGCATAATAATAAACAGCATGAGAGCATTCGTGTATTGGAAGCATTTTTTCCGCTTAGGGTCTTAAGATATTATCGTTGTCAACTATTTGCTGGGTTTAGCTGCCGTCAGCATCTTTTAAGAACTTCGCGTGTATATTATTAAGATATTTGTGACCAAAATACAAATCAGACTAGGCTGTATAATTTAAGACATTCACCTGCATTCATTTGCGGATAGCGTAGACGAATCATACACAACTCTGCGTATAGTGTGGAGGTAAGAAGTACAGACTCTGTATAAAAAAGTGTCCATAGGAAAGCGTTAAATAAGGGCGGCGCCACTGTAGCTACAGTCTAAATTTTAAGGAAACTTTTACATTTTTTTATTGCACAGACTTTCACCATAATTCTTTTTACAATAATTATTTTACTGCATTCAAAATCTTTATTTTCAAAATCACTCTCAACGTAATGTTGCACGCTACAATTAGCGCCCGGTATATGGCGGGTGATTATTAACGCCATCTGGTCTTAAGCAGCAGAAATAGCTCTCTCTCTCTCTCTCTCTCTCCCACTAGCGCCATCTAGTATCGAATAGAAGAACTAAGCTTCCTAGACACAACTCCACACTTGAGTTTTCTACATCTAGTCGGTCGGGACCGGTATTTGCTGGAATATGTTTCGGTGAAAAAGGCCTATATAAAGCTGTTTAGGGCAAGACCGGGGCAGTATTGAATTGGCGACACAAGCGAAGACTTCCGAGTGAAATAAAGTGAACTAAAGTGTTAAGTGTGATTAATTGTGAGTGTGTTTTAAGTTTTAATTGGTGTTTGGTAATTAAAGTGTCAATTTTGTAATTCAATCGGCAGTTTTTATTGTCACGAACCCTAAGCTCGTAACAGTATTTTACGGCGATTTATCATACCCTGCAGCTACTCGAGCGCTGTTGTGGAGAGTTTTTTAATTGTTATTTACTGCTTACAGATGGACATATTTTCAATCATCCTCCTATGGGAGATTGTCCTTCTTGCCTCTATACTCCATGACTCAGTGGTTTGTATCTCATTGTTTGGTGGCTGACCGCTAAGATCTTAGCGGTCAGCCACCGTAGAGTCTACATTACCTGATGATGCCTCGTGTAGAGGCGA
>DWHP01003570.1:0-13279 GCA_018247895.1 Parnassius honrathi
TTCATTGTACGGAAAGATCATACAAAGCGAGGCCAAGACAAACTGGATTTGTATAGTATAAATATAAATTGAGATTTTACTAAAATAAAATGTTGTTATTTTTCATTGAATTTTAAATTAAGATTTTACCAAAAAAAAATGTTGTTATTTTTCATTGAATTTAAGTTCTATAAGTGAAACCAAACGACTGGTTTCATGGATAATGGTGTTTACACTAACACCTTGTATAACTTCCTCCACTTACAACAGAACATATATAAACGATTAAATCTCTAAAACATGAAGTTGCTTAGCAACTTTGCTATGGACATAATAAATTGCTGCTGATGCGTTATATTACATTTTGGTACAGAAAGTTTTCTATAACAAAATGGTTTTTTTTCAGCGTGAGTTTGCCGACATGGTTTGATAGTTGTTCTTTTGTAATTTAGTGTACAACAATTGCATTCATTGCGTAACATAAACAAAGACTAACATGTTATAAACAAATAAAGTTTAAATCAATAACAAGCCAATAAATAACCAAGATCATAACTTATGTTAAGTTAGGAAAGGGTACAAGACGATAAACACGTCTTGTTTTTGCGTTACGTATTTAATAACTAAAAGTGCTGTTAACTAGCTAACCACGTGGTAGAGCCACACTGTAGCTATATTATGGGTGCAGCACGAATGGTACGACTAGAGGTTGTTGGAGAGGACGACGATCTTACAGAATATTAGCGCAAAATAGCAGTTTTATGCTGCTATCTAAACATGTGGTGAGTGTAGAGAATTAGAGACCCTTTTTACGGGTAATTAGACATTCTAACCATCAGGGTTGACAATGCATCAGAATCAATGGGCCACAGCATCCACCCACCATCAGGCGGACTGTGTTGTTCGCTTGTCACCATTAATATAAAAAAGCAATATATCCAATTATTAATCATTTTTACAAATACAGATTTGTAAGTAAAATATGACACAAAGTGCCATTCATTTTATTACAAATAGACTAGTTTTTTTTATAGAATAAAGGTGACAAACGAGCAGACAGTCCACTTGATGGTAAGTGGATGCTGTGGCCCATAGACGTCTACATTTATCCTCGATTAAGAATCAAAACGCAGACGCGTTGTCACCCCTGAGGACTAAGATGGAATGGCTCGATTCCAGTAAAACAGGTCTCCAGTTCTCTACACTCACCGTACAAAACAGCAGCATTGAGCTGCTATTTTACGCTGGTATTCTGTGAGAGCGTGGTCCTTCCCCAACTGAGCCGACCCATTCGTGCTACAACCATAATAGCTGCAGCGTGGCTGTATCATGTATAAAGTGTTGTTGTTCTTTAAAAATTTGTAGTTAAGTGACCACATGCACATTTATAAACAAAAGTTCAAAAGATTTTTGAAGTGAAAACTTCTTTAAAATCGTTGTGATTTAAAAATCGAAGAAAAAACGAAATTAAAGCGACACAAAAAAGAAACAAACATACATATATAAAGGATTTATCCTGCGAGAGAATGAGATAGATGCAAAATTAGTCGAATTTAGGCCATCTAGCCGTCTACTTTACGCTCCATCTTGAGAGTCAATCAATGTAAGGCATCCAAGATTTTTTGGAGCGGGAAAGTTAATTTGTACGAAATTTTTAAAATTAATGTTTCTTTCCTCAAATAAACCAAACCACAAATATGCATAAAAGTAGAAAATTACAAAAAAAAAAAATTAAAAACGTGCAAAAACTAAAGAGCAAACGAATGAAGCATTGTTTGTGCTTTAATTGAATACTCTAGAAACTGGTAAACTTTTATTTAAAACCAACTACTTAATTATTAATTTAATGACATTGTGTAACAAGAAACTTAACCTCAGTGTCAACCAGCGGCATCTGGTGAGCGGAAAATTATTAACAGGCATCGTTTTTGTTCGATAAAATTACTTTACCTATAGAAGAAAGCAGATGGCACTATTACAAAGCAATTTTACTCCAAAAATATTATTTGATTTATTACACAAAAATTTAGGCTTTACATGTTTAAAAATAAGGATTGTAACATTTATTTGCTATGAAATTATTTTTAATTAAACTTTTATCTTACATTTCATGTCGTACTTGTGGTTGAAAATTATCACAATGAATAAATTATTTGCCGTGGAATATTTTTATTATTTCATTTCACTTGAAGGCTTCACTTCCACTGCATGTTAACTATACAAATTTTTTTGTTCTGAGATCTATCTATAAGCTTTTAGCTCACAACATATTAAGCCTATTACATAGTAGGGCTATAATAAATTTTTTAGAACACATTTGCTACTTTAAAATCTGTATTATAATATAACGACTATATTAAGCCTCTTAAAATATAAGCTTACTTAATTCCTATACAAAAAGAAACAGTCTTGTAGAGGATGACGAATATCTACAAAAACAAATATTAATTGAAACATCTTAAAAATTAGCTTAAAATTATTTACATATCTCGCTTTCTTAAACATAGCTATGACTACACCGGTAACAAGTGTTTCACACTATGCTATCTGTAAATATTTCTCGAAAACCCGCTGACGTTTTTCTTTTTCAGTCTAAATCACGGTTTTTGTTCAGTCAGTAATTTATTTTGGATTTTCCGGCGATAATTCGAAAGATTTGCCATATGGATTAGACTATTTAATACAGCTACAACTACAAGCTATATACGTCCCACGGCTGGGCACAGGCCTCCCCTCATTTCCGAGAGGGTGTAAAGGCAACGAAATGCCCGCCGCGCTGCCCCAGTGTGCGTTGGTAAACTTCATGTCTTATGTTTTCTTATTTCTCAGACATGCTGGTTCACAAGGAGCATGTGGTAAATCAGCACTTAAAATTACAATTAACAGTTTCACACTGCATACTGTAAAATCTTAACAAATAAAAAAAATTACAGCTAGCGTTTAGCCCCTGAGCTACCACGACTTTCAATTTTATACACATAAATTTTTTGTTATGACATTGAGTCAAAAGTATTAACTATTTCCCTACTATATTATATGCATATAACCCATGTATTAACATATAAAAACAATATAATAAACATATCTGTAAGGAAATAAAACTGTAACTTCTTTAAACTTTAAACAGTCATATTGCTTTTAAATCCCATTTATTAATACTTTAATAAATGCAAAGCAATTACATTTGAAACAAAAATGACAAATATTAAGAACAGACAAAGAACTAAGACTACGCCATATATAATCTATATGGAAACATTCGATTGCTTTAATATCACATACCTGTACACAAAAGTGTGCCTTATTTCAATAACCACAAAGGTCCTTTACAATCAGCAAGAGTCTAACTCTTGCCGATTGTCAAACCGTCAGTTACTGTGAATAATGCCCATAATTTGGCTTTTATGGTACACATAGTCCATGACCCGTTGTGATAGACCCCGCTTCCTCATCAACATGTAAGCAGCCTGTTCGAACTTATGCTGATTCCTTCGGATGTAAGCGTTTGTGTCCGTTATTAAATTGTTCAGTTTCTCAGGATTGATCTCGTCCATAGCGCACTCCTCCATTAATGGAGGATTGAAACGGAAGTAACTGCCAGGTGGTAGCAGATCGTTCAGTATTAGATGAACTCCTGAAAGACAGTTTAATATTTTAAGATATAAACTGCAGTATATTTATTCTTCTTAGTCTACTCAAAAACAGAAGGATATCAATATTTTCTTTTCATTAAATTCCCAGTTCTAAGTTGATGTAATGTCTAAGTCCCAAATTTATTATATCTCCTAATTTTGGAGTTCATATATTCATTTACGAATGATGACTCCATTTCCAATCCATTTCCACATCCAATCGCATTGAATTGCAACGCTGAGCGGGTAGACACGGGTTCTAATCCCGAACGTAAAAAAAATATTTCTATGGCCTACAAATTGTTTCGGGTTCGGATGTTTCCCCATGAGCAATTTATGTAAACTGCCTCTATGTTACGTTTTAAAAAAAATCAATAAATGGATATCCCGACTGATAATAATTGCGCGCGCATGATGATAATAATTGCATTAGGGGAGGGGAGGGGGGATGCATGCATGCATGTGTGTGTGTGTGTGTGTGTGTCTAGTAAATACATGACTTGTGCTTAAATTAAAGAATACCAGGAAAACAACATTGAAAACCCAACCTTCAGTATCTGTAGCAGAGTCCAATATCTTATTGAACTTGTCCTTCCAACTTGTGCCAGAAGTTTCCTTGCCTTTCAAGCCTTTACTCATGAGTCGGTAGTCCAGGTGTTTGTTCAGAGCTCTGCCGGTGCCCACCGATATGATTGTGCCTTTCTTGAGTGCATTCGCTCCGAACAGCAGCTTTGCTTCATGTAGCCCCACACCAGTGGGATTATTGACCATAATACCACCATCCTAAAACAATAAGTAAAGGTTTTAAGATTGTGGTAGCTCGGGAGCTATATGCTCACCGTAAATGGTAGATTTTGAAGTAACTAGAAGATAAGGTTATAGAAGAAAAAAATCTGCACTAGTAATTAACAGTTGTGCATAAAGTTAATTGTAAATATTATAATAATATTTTAATAATCGAACTCGTCGTAAAGAACTACTTTTGATAAAAAAATACCAGCAAAATGATCATCCTAGTGCTTCTTGATAGTTCTTATCTATAGGGGTCTTATGTGTCGAAGCCGTAGTAGATTTCATGTTTAAAGAATTTTAAACTGGCCCTAGCCAATAATTTATTAATACTCGGACTTTGTCAGATACTGCAAACTTTAAATATGTGTAGTGAGGTAACACCAATTATTCTTTCTTATTGTTTTTTCTAAGTATTAATAAAATGTAATTCCTTACCTGGTGCAGAGCGCCATCTAGTTTGTGACACGTGATGTTCTTCATCTGGTTTGTGTCACCTGATGTTCCTCACCTGGTGCAGAGTGCGATCTAGTTTGTCACCTGATGTTCCTCACCTGATGCAGAGCGCGAACTATTTTGTCACCCGATGTTCCTCACTTGGTGCACAATGCGATCTAGTTTGTGTTAACTGATGCACCCCACTTGGTGCGGAGTGCAATCTAGTTTGTGTCACGCGATGTTCCTCACTTGGTGCAGAGTATGATCTAGTTTGTGTCACCTGATGTATCTCACTTGGTGCAGTGTGAGATCTAGTTTGTGTCACTTGAGGTTCCTCACCTGATGCAGAGCGCCATCTAGTTTGAACTCGTCGAAGTAGGTGGGAGCCGCGGCCGAAGCCCTAACTGCGTGCCAGACACGTGCTCGCGTAGTTCCGGCGAACACGGAGCGCACGCGGAAGCCGCACTCGTACGTGCGAAACAGGAACGGAGCCAGGCGAGCGCCGGGGCTCACCACACACGACACCAGCGCCATCTAGTTCACAACGCACTTGATGACGTCTCATACACACGACTTGCATTTAAGAAATGATCGAGTAGTGGCGGTAAGGATATTTGCTGCCCCATGTTGTTCCACGGGAATATTAGCGCCGGGATTCACCATGCACGACGCCAGCAACACCAGACCACGCTTTTTGACGTCACAAACGCACTACATTCATTTAACAATGAGGGCTATATATATCCCACACTCAGACGCAGACATTGCTAATTGGGCCTAGCTTAATGGTCACACAATGTCATTTTCCATTCACATTTTTTTTTAATTCTTCTACTTATAGAAATTATCCTAAGTTTATCTATTTCTAATTGAATTAATATAAAATATAACTTAATGCTCACAAAGAAATATTAATCTATTTAATTTCCGGATAAATTTACTTCCCCGCCATGAAACCCACAACCCAGGTAGATTCCTAGTTTCGTAGGCAAAAAGTTAGTCCTAGTAAACTACAGAAAACTCACTTTGGGCGTGTTGTATCGGTTGCATTCCGTGAGGCTGCAATCCCTCAGATTTTCCTGAAGCAATTTCTCCCATGCCTCTGTATCGTAATAGGAATGTGTCCACACTAACCGTGAAGTACCTACAACAGACGTAAGTATATTTTTTTAGTTCAGAACATAGTTACATTACCCTAGTGGTATATTCAATAAAATAACGTCATTTAAGTAAATTATTATCATTATAGCCCTTCACAAGTCCACTGCTGAACATAGGTCTTCCACAACGAATACCACACACATAGTCATGAGCCAATTGCATCCAGCAACTTCCTGCATCTCTCTCTCTCTCTCTATCTTACCAAATCGTCACTCCAACCCATCTAAACAATCAACACAATCAAATTAATCATTTTGTAGTAGTGTCAGAAAACCTATCACCCCCTCTCGTCACACGGGTGTTGTAAGAGACGATTATAGAATACGCCAGAAAGATTTCATTTCCTCCGATTAGGTATGCCAGATCGGAAGACCAAAATATCTGGACTAACTGCAATGTCGGGATTTTGGAGTTTTGTCGAGAGAAATTAATATTAAACATAAAAAGCTTACTTTTTTAATTAAGAAGCTACAAAAAGTGCTTTAAACGAAACTAATATGAGTACGCTTAGTTTTTAAGTTGCTACTTGTATTTGGCATTGGACATCAGAGTCCTTCAGAGTCAGAGTCCATCAATTTGGATCCTTTAATAGTATTTAGAAAATATTTGAAATACTAAAAAAAATATAGCTCAGCTTTTATTAAATCAAAAACCATACGTTAACTTTCCGGGAAGCTGTTTGTCTGGAGATTTTGAGTTTTGTCGGAGTCTGGAGATCATTTGAAATGTCGGGAGAGTCCAAACGAATCCCGACCATCTGGCAACCCTACTTTCCGATAGACAGCGAATCCACCTTGATTTTGCCAGACGTAAAACAACCAGACCGACTTTAGATTTGTTAAATGTATATGTGATCAATAATTCGCCTAGCAAGTATGTTGTTTTAGTCAACGGCAGATGCTATGTCCAGAAGTGGACATTTACAAGCAAGCGAAAACAAGCAGATGCCAACAACCGTATTAAACCAAATAATGACTTACCACCAATGAGTGAAGTATTTCCGAACATCTTTTTTGATAATGTATGGTACATTTGGCTTGCGGTCTCCAAGTTACCTACACCGCTTCCTATAACAAAAAATACATAACTAAAATTATAGCTTCCTTCAATTGCACAGGAGACATAATGCTACAAGTGTATGGGCTAACGGAAAGGCAACTATTTGTCCTACCCTACTTATGTTTAAGAATACAACTGAGCTGCAAGAAATTTGAAGAATACATTTTTAATTTATATATTGCTGTCGCTGTCCGAAAGACCAAGTTAAGATAAAGAAACTTTATTTTTACTTGTTAATTTATTTTTACAAATATAGTTATTAAATAACATCCAACAATACAAATAAACTTACAAAAGTTTTTCGTAACTTCGACCATGAAAAAATGACAAAATAGCAAAACGTTTTTTTTAACTAGATGTGTAACTGATGCAATTAATTATAAATAAAAGAAAATTATATACTACTTGCATCATATTCAGAAATGTGAGAAAACATCATCAAATAAAATAGAATATATTTCTTTGTCTATTGATGACAAGTAATATTTATCGAAACCATTTATGCTTTTACAATTGGTTTTGATAAAACCTCTGTCTTCGGAAGGAACCCTAGCGGGACTTTTAACAACAACTTACAATATTTAGATTATACAATAAATGTTTTATTAATGCAAAAACCAACTCACCGATAACAGCGGCGATAATAGCGCCAGTGCTTACACCAATTATGTAATCAAACATATCTTGAACTCTTTGACCCGTAATCTTCTCTAAATGTCGTAATATTTCTATAGCTATAATGCCACGGATGCCTCCACCATCTATGGAAAGTATATTGGGTCCTGGCCCTTTAGTTGGGCCTGTGTAGCCCATTAACGCCAGGGCCTGCAAATGTCAAGGTTAATAAAATTTGATAAATATTTTTTCTAGTCAACTTAAGTAATATTGGAAATAGGAACTACATTTACATTAAAAATTGCCAGAATGAAAATATAAAGACTGTTAATACTCTCCATTCTTCCCACACACCAACAATCACCACCGTCAGATAAAAGAGTCTATAACAGCCATTGATGGAATTGAAAGATTAAGTCCAACAGTTTGATATTCAATCAGCTATGTATGATGGATTGAGTCAGAAATATTAAATTTCTTATCACATATGAATTATTAAATGAATGTGCAAATCATATATAATATATTCTATTTTAGGTGGTAAAACCTCTTTCTGTATTATACCATATGACTAGGTATCCTTCTTTTACCTATTTCCAATGGTAAATAGCGTGATAGCTCAGATGGTTAGCGCTCGCTGTAAATTTCACAGTACACGAGCAAACCAGGTTCAATCCCCGCCAACACCAATAAAATTGTTGATTGCAATTGTAAGTGCTGATTTACCATGTGCTCGGCTTTGAAGGAAAAGATTGTGAGGAAACATGTAAATATGATAAATAAGAAAAAAATATTTCGAAGACATGTGAAATTCGCCAACACGCATTGTTGATGAACCCTCTCATAGTTGATAGGAGGCCTGTGCCCAGGAGTGGGACATATATAGGCTGTAACTTTAACTTTTAATAGCAGTGCTAACATTGCGATGTTCACGCCTGAAGGCTATAGAGAGCAAGTATGATTATTGGCTGTGAGGCATTGCATCTTAGTTTTTTTTATAGGATAGAGTGACAAATGAGAACACAGTCCATCTGATGGTAAGTGGTTGCTGTGGCGAATCAAAATTCAGATGCGTTGTCACCCCTCATGGGCTAAGATGGAATGCCCCATTTCCAGTAAAAAGGATCTCTGGTTCTATACACTCACCATACGAAAGACAGTGGCATTAAGCTAATATTTTACGCTGGTATTCTGTGAGAGCATGGTCCTTCTCCAGTTGAGCCGATCCATTTGTGTTACAACTATACTACTAGTATAACTGCAGCATGGATCTACCATGTATGTGCTTGTAGTCGTCAGAGGCTACGACGCATCTGTAGCCTTTTCCATTTTATTCAGTTATATAAAATAAAGAAATGAACTATTTAACAACTGAACATACCTCATTAACAGTTCCTTTAACCTCTTTCGTTGTTTGGGAGTCATCGTTTAATTTATTTTGTACTCGTAATAAAGCACGAATAGCACCTTCCTGTAAAGAATTAACTACACCGATTAATGACATTCTTATTCTTCTTCATCAGCTCGAAGTCGACTGTCTGACATAGACCTCTCCCATTACAGGTAGGATTTTCCATGTCACGTTTGGCCTAGACCCATTTTAGTGGAATCGAGGCATTCCAGCTTTAAGTCCTCAGCGGTGACAATGCATTTGTATTTTGATTCTTAACTGAGGATAAATGTGGATGTCTATGGACCACAGCATCCACTTACCATCAGGTGGACTGTGTCCTCGTTTAACACCCAATGCTTTAAATAAAAACATCTCACACCTTATACCCTGCTTACCATCTTAGCTCTGGATATTTCTATGTCTTTTACATCAGACGTAAAATGTCCACAGCTAAGTTGATTATACTACCATCAATTGGAAGCCACATCAAGATATTTTCAACATATTCCATAATCACACAGCCACCCAGTCTGTCAGTCACCATCTCGGAGCATTAACTTGACCGCTGGTCGTAAACGCGACTGCTGAGCATAAGGTATCCGGTTCAAATCTTGTATTGGACCAAAAAGATAGAGAAAGTTAATGTGTTTAGCTTCCAAAAATTTCTCATCAGTAGCTCAAAATCACAAAGTTGTGCGATGTTTCATCCTCATAACTCGGAACGTCTATAGTCTTTAGACCTGAGTCTGATCTCTCTATCTTTTCAGATTGCCTTGTTATCAGACTATGAGAGTAAGGACTGGGAATTCACTTCTGCTTGCGCACAAATTTTTGCACTGTAATTATATCCTGCGCAAGATTGGTCTCCATTGTCACTGGCAGCCATGATTAAAATAGTATTTTTCTATTCGAAATTTTGTACGTGATAGAGCCATGTTGCAGTTATATTAGTAGTACAGTTGTAGCACGAATGTGTCAGCTCGACCGAGAAAGACCATGCTCTCACAGAATACCAGCGTCAAATAGTCGCTTAATGCTGCTATGTTTTGTATGGTGAGTGTAGAGAACCGGTGACCCTTTTTACTTGAAACGAGGCATGACATCTTAGTCCTCACGGGTGACAACGCATCTGCATTTTGATTTGTAATCTAGGATAGATGTAGATGTGTCTGGGCCACAGCAACCACTTGCCATCAGGTGGTCTGAGTGCTCATGTGACACCTATACTATATAAAAAAAATTTGGTCTGAAGGCTATTATTATTACTTTTAATGGCATTAAATATTTGATAACATATGCATTAAACACCATATCGTCAATTTTAAAACCCTTTTAAGTGCATTGCCGGACTTTTCATAAAATATTACACATACATTTACTACTTAGGTAATACCAGACACAGCACTCAAAGTCATCATTAAGTACTCAACAATCAATTTATAATAGCCGTGGTTTAGGGGCTTAGTGCCCGCCGTAAATATCATAGTACACGAGCAACCCGGGTTTGATCCCAACGAAATTGGTAATTGCGATTTTAAATGCTAATTTACCACATGCTCGACAGTAAAGAAAAATCTGAGGAACCCAGCACGTCCAAATGGCGGACACTTCCTTTCCCTAAGCCCACACAGAAACGATAGTGGGCATGGGCATGTGCTCAGGAGTGGGACGTAATAGGCTGTTATCTTACTACTTTACTCAATTTATGTAAAAAATTTGTAAAATCACCTTAATTGCATAATCTCTAGATTCAGGGTACTGCTTCAAATGGTCAATGAAATGTTCAGTTCTTTTCATTAAGCACTCTGTTGTCTCAGCGGTCACCAAAGCTGATATAACGTAGGCTGTACGAGAGTGAATTGATGTCTGAAAATGAAGTTCCATAATTTAAAAATAACTGCAGTTATAGATTACAAAATTGAAAGTAATAATAGATAAAAATTCACATATAACAATACTAATAACAGCTAAATCTGTTGTGTAGTATTAACTAAAAAGTAAACTAATAGTATGTTTACATGGCACAGACATACTGCAGATATAATTCCGTGCGAGTTGCCAACAAGTTTGAACATGTTTCCACAGAGTGCACGTAGTATGCTTTAACAAGCTTGTCATGTAAAAGTCTCATTTGCACCAACTTAAATGTTGTGCAGTGGCATGTGGAACTGTGAAATTTCATCTTACTTGCATCCACTTTCATACCCCTTTCTTTTAATGATCTGTTCATTAATGTAACCATCGTTTGCAACTCCACTGGCGACGACGCAAAAATAACGGGGAAAAAAGTCATTATTATTTTCGATAACTTTGTTTTCATTATTTCACATAATCATGTTTAATATTAATATTATGAATGTCATTTGTTACAGTGTCAACCATCCAATAAGTTGATATTGGATATTACAATGTCTCTTTATATTTTTTAACTCTATTAAATTAAAATGACACCAGGGAAATCTAGATTTACCTGTTCTTAGGCATTGTACCTGTATATTATATGTGTTCTAATTTATGGAATTATCAGTAATATCAACACTGATAATTTAGTAGAACATTGATATAAACTATTCATTTTATATTTTATGTTTATCATTATCTTATTTATCATATTACCTACCAACAATATTATAAAAGAAATGAAAGTACTTTCTTCTATTATTATCATTGCCAGATCATGTGACATGAGCATGCATGAACATGAATATAATAAACAGATAGGGGTTTTTCTGAGCAAGAAAATAAAATGTCACTCATAGTTTATCAGTAGTGTTATGCTAAATATATTATCATAATTTTTTGATATATTTTAAACAAAATTCAGTATGAACTCAATAAAAACATTTATTATTTTAGAGTGATAATTTTTTGTCACATTTGTATTACTATGATAATATAGCCTTTGACACTTCATGGACAAAGTGAAGCTATTATCAGCAGTTTGCACAAAAAATCTTCAGGATGTTTACACTATGGGTTATAAGGATGTTTACACTATGGGTTACAAAGAAACAGACAAACATAATACACTTTAAAGTCCCTTTCCTGAGGAAGTCAGGTAAGAGTTGAGAATATAGACACAACACAAGATGCTGCTATGGTATTTTGATTCAATGCAATGTGTTCCTTATTCCGAGCTTTTTTTCAAAGAGTAGCCACTTTAGTTCAAATATATAAATTATGATACACAGTTATAGCAGTTACTGAAAATACAAATAAATAAGGCTTCTACTTTTTATTTTCAAATTAACTCAAATTTAATGTGATTACGACCAACAACTACATGTATAGGAACTTCTCTGTGTGCAATTCGATTCAGAATGTTTTTGCCGACTAATCAACCCATATGAATGCATGTGTGCATAGTAAAATAGTAGCCGTTAGATATTTATTAATGACAACCAGTTAAAATAATGTGTTACCACACATTCTGAATTTATAAGATAAAAAAGTATATATATAGTATAAGATGAAAAGGACAAAAATATGGCAAATGAGGCAATCTACAGGGTCTCAATGAGGTAATCTATGAGTAAGGCCTATGTTTAGCAATGGAATTGTGATAGGCAGAAATTAAGGAATGATGAATATTAATACTAACCTTGGTGATAATAGGTTTATTTGACCTCCAACTTGGCTCTGATATTTTCCCAAAATGCAGATCCTTTTTTAACTTTAAACCTTGTAAAAAACTCTCAAATGTGATTTCTTTTGCCTCTGAACCAATACCAAGTCCCTGATGACTTTGTTTTTCCTCTGTCTTGTCAGTTACAGGGCTTATTTCTGCTGCCTTTGTGTCTGATTGCTCAATTGTTGATGAATTTGCAGTATGGACAGGTTGCAGATCTTTGGTTTTATTTTCAGCGACTTTGATGTCTTGTGTGAGTCTGATGAAGATGGCCTTCTCGAATTTCTTTATTAAATCTAAAATGAAAATGTGGATATTACTTATGTATTGACAATTTAACTAAAAATGTAAGTTATCACAAAAATTACATTTGCAATCTCTGAAATCACTAAATATTATAAAATGCTATGAGGATCTACAACCAGATAGATTTTACAGACATTATATAAAAGAAAGTGAGATTGTAAAAAAGGTAATGCCAATAATAATAAAAATTTTATAAGAAAGAAAACATTACATAAACCAAATTACTTTTCAACAAGTATATTGCAGTAAGATCATTAAAAATTTAAACATATAATATAT
>DWHP01003571.1:0-13277 GCA_018247895.1 Parnassius honrathi
ACATTGTATTTCTATTTAAAAATAAATATAACAATATATCGTAAAATTTTAAAAAGTATCAGCTTTTGATAGTAGGTAATCACAAACTTTTTTTGATGTGTGTACTGTAATTATACCTGAGTTCGTCAACCAAATTAACAATATGATCTATTTTTGAAATCCATTATCAAAGAGATCATATAAGTTCTTAATAGCTCTGCATAATTATAATCTCCAAGCGGCTTAATAGATAAGTTCGAGTGAATGACATTTATGGTTATATGGTCGTGTCAGCAGTGTATACCGTCTCCTGTCTCAGAGACAAGGTCGGCGGAGCGCCATCTGCGCGAGTGGCCCGACCGGACGCCGTGTACTTTTCTGTGAGCATTCCTGGTTTACATGACGCCTTCTTGTTGTTTTTTTAAATTTTTTTACAAAGTTTTATTAAAACAACCCCGTTCTATTTCTTTTTATACTTTTTTAGCCCATGACAACAGTCCACCGTTGAGCATAAAATTCTTCTGTTGTAGGAAGAATTTGCAATAATTTTCAAGCTTGTTAGGCGGAAGTTCGCGTCATGAGACTTATTCTAGCATTTCACAGTTGCCTGTTACGGCACCCAGGTGGTAGAATCTCTTACGCAGTCCCCACTCTACACACTCACTATACATTTTGTATAAAATGTTCTACTTCAAACATAAAATTAGGTATATAAATTAGTTATATTTTATTTTAGTTTAGACTACTGGCGGTCCAGTAATTGCTCGATTTATCTGAAGATTACCAAAAGTTAATTATTCATGATATGTTCATATTATGATGATCTACACAATTAAGAAAATTCCTCGGCCTTATATAGAGGTGTTCAGAAAACGTGTATAGACAGACGGTGTGGGAACGTTCGCTGCCCCATATCAAAGAATATGTACTACGCGAACGCATATGGACAATATGGGGCAGCGTGGGTGTTGTAACAATCTTCAGAGGGAGACTGGACTTGTAAATGGCCAGCAGCATCTTCCTGATAACAGATTAATAAAAACGTACTTGTTGCCAACTTGCTTGACAAGCGTTGCAAATATCTCTGTTACGTGGCAATCTATCGGGGGGGCCTGTGTTTAACAGTGGATGATAAGCTGAAATTAGTGAATGAAATGAACGAAATTATAGTTTTGAGATTCTATTCGGCTAGCAGTTAATTAATCTTCTAATAATATTAATGGTTACTTTCCAGAAGCGTATGATTTCCGCCAGCTAATTCCAGCACATGTAAGTCAGCGGTTACGGACGTCCGTGCGAACCGTGTCAGCAGCGTCTGACTCATTGCGAATTATTGCCGGGGCCCGCTCAACGCGACGCCCCATTACTCTGTGATATTTAAAGATGAACTTTGGACCGTTGAGGCCTTAAATATTGTGGTAAATTGAATTATTATATTTTGTAGTGTGTGTTCAAGTGAGTTTCTTTTTAAAGCATTGAGAACGGGCTTGTGTTTCACCTTGTAGTAAATAATAAATAACACTTCAGCCCAAGAACATCTGCGGGAAATACTTTTATCGATTACAGGCTATAAACGAATTCTTTAATAGTCTGCAATATATATAAAAGACAATATTTCTTTTTTTTTCTTAATAGTTTACCGTTGGACATGTGCCTCTCTCATGTTAACGAGAAGTTGTCTCTAAACGCTACGCTTGGTAAGGACTATCGGTCAAAATACTGGATTTTTTACGGACATTTCCCTAAATCGATTCATTAAATGGGTTGATGGACTTGCTTATGCTACCTCCACATGGCTTCTATGTGCATAATTTACAAATTATATTGCTATAGTGACGAAATTACCAACGAGGTAATATTGACTTCTTTCGACTGACATTATATTGATGACGCGATGACGGTAATAATGATTTCGTAAAATTCAACGCTGTTTTGTAAAAGTTTACTGACAGTCATATGCCTCTACCTCTATAAGGCTTGGAAGATTTTTAGAATCTACCTGGTAGTAAGCGGTCATGAATCTCTAGATAGTAAATCGCAGAGTTCCGTACCGTAGAAAAGGGGCTGTTCACTGTTGTCTTGCAATACGCTCAAATTTTACAATAAAGAATATAATCACTTCTGGAGATTACCCTATCCCCAACTGTCCAGAACGTTACTCCAAGCATCGTACGTTTAAAAACTTTATAGCAATTGTTCTGCCTGCAATTATTTGATGCAAGTTGTTAAAAATATGAACGCCCGTTGAGGTAATAAATCAATTGTCAACCACTAAAAGCATTGACATTTACGTGGTGAGTTGAGTGCAAAAAATTCTGCTCCTATATCACTCACAATTGTCCAGGCGATAAATAATTCACCGGCGCGCACAAGTCCAGGTGCATCAGAGACAAACATCGTAAACATCACCAGGGCATTTCCAATTTCTTTGGAGCTGTTTTCGCGGGAACCGGCTCGGATCCGCCGACAACACATAAACTATTGTACTATTACATTGCGTTCTTTGCGAGATGGAAACATTTCTCTTGCACTAGACATAGGGTTACCATGCTTTTAAAGTTCTTAAACCAATTATAAACATTTAAGACTTAGAACAAGTTCGAAAAGTTAAATCGCTATAAATCTGGCGGTAAGAGTTTTGTTATTAAATACAACGATATATCTGGTATTGTAATATTTTTTCAATTCAGTTAAAACATTTTTTTCACTCAAATTTACAAAATCGCAACCCACATTGGGGAATTGCGAGGGACACTTCATTGCCCTAACACCCTCTCAGGCCTGTGCCTGACTATGAGACGTGGATACGCTGTAAATTCACACTGCTTATTATAATATAACGTATACTTAATACTAAAATAATACTTGTAATGTTTAAAGACTTTATTTCATATTGTTATACCCTTGCTGGTTGCATGTGCAAAGTGAATATTTCAGCCAATTTCAGGTATTTATTGTACATAAATGATGATACCATTGAAAGATGTCTGATGACGGCTGATGAAACAGTTGCGTTTATATATATATATATATTATTTACGCTAAATCCATCCAAAAATGCTACACATGGAGGTCTGCAGAAGTCAGAGCTAGTGTATTAACTCTGCGCACACAATTTATTTCTTGACATGTCCGTGATAATAAAGACTGATGAAAGAGTGACTCTAATTGAACTAGTCTAAACTAGTTTATGCGCTTTTGTGTGTTTTCTCGTTCGGCCTTTCTCAATTCAGTCTTCGCAGGTGTCATCCCGGCGAAAGCTCGTTGTTTCGGAACAATATCCAACTTCATTCACCTGCGGCTCAGCCCTTATTGGCTCGCCGATCCGCGTTACCTTCAGCATAAGTTACCACCAGATCACCCGACTTTCAAAATTGACTCTAACCACGTTCAGCTTAAAGGGGTTTTTCATTTAACTTTAGAGACCGGATGGGAAGACGAGACGTAAGCAATTCGGTAGCACAATGCAGTGCAATAATAATCACGATGAGAGTAATTGTGACGACATCCGCTCGGCGAGATGCGCGGTCCAAGTGCCCGTGTGAAAGTTTCAAGAAGGCCACGAGATCGAGACGTATACAGACCTCGTTGCGTCCATGTTGTCTTAGGTTGTCATATGCAGAACGGGTGTTCCAAACCGGTTAGCAAAAACTACTCATAAAATATTGCATTAAACGCTCAATAATTTTGATTTATTAGATAAGCTTGTTAATCGGTGTGAGAGGAACTTTTTATTAAGATAAACTAAATTTAGTTTCATTGCAACTGATTTCGATTAAAATCTTAATAAATGTACCGTTAACAGCAGCAAATAAATCTATGTTAGACTTTATTGAAATGTGTTTAGTTGCACAGTACTAAACTATCTATATTGACTATTTTCGTAATAAATACTGATGCTATAGCATTATAAATTTATATTTTTTTAAAAATAGTGTAATAAAAATGTTTTGTATCTATATTATAAAGTAACTTCATTGAAAACATGTCCTTGAATGCAGCAATTTATGTTGTTAGTTTACCGTGGTTTTTATGGTTTAAGGGTGACAAGCGAGAACACATTCCACCTGATGGTCAGTGGATGCTGTGGCCTATAGACATCTACATTTATCCTCAGTTAAGAATCAAAATGTAGATGTGTTGTCACTCCTGAGATCTAAGCTGGAATGCCCCGTTTCCAGTAATATGGATCTCCGGTTCTGTACACTCGCCGTACGAAACACTGCAGCATTAAGCCGCTATTTTACGCTAGTATTCTGTGAGAGCGTGGTCCTACCCTGGTCGAGGCGACTCATTCTACCATACAAAACGTATGGTGGTAGTGTAAAAGCTATTTTCCGAACCAGTGGTAAATAAAAAATGGTTTTCAATAATTTGTGTGATATCTTATAAGTTGTATCATCTTTCCTGTTTATAAAAATCAATGCTGTCCGCTAGTCTTGCTTAAACTCAAAAAACGGCTGGACCGGTTTTTCATATATTTACGCGAACGCTACACATTTAAATAAAACTGGTTTTTACTGATAAAATCCGCAAAAACCAGTTTTATTTAAGCGGCTCGATCGATTTCGATGAAATTATTTGTGTGAATTTGAATGATCATTAGATGATTTAGATTTCCATTTGGACCCGGTAGCTGGCGTTGTTGTCGAGATCCAGAAATCACCCGCGCGAAGCCGGACGGAGCGAGCTAGTATTGAATAAAAATTATTCTAGTCTATATTTTATTAAGTTCCGTGCGTGACCTAAGAGGTGACTATGAAAGATAGACTTATGTCTTCCGATAGATGGCGGTATAATTTGTATAATGCCATGCGTAAAATACTTGGAACAGCGACAGAAAGCAGCGTCGAAGGTATGAGATGTTTTGTACTGTGATCGTCGATTCGCTTGCCAAGCGTAAGACGAAATCCCTCTGCGACGGAGGAGGCCTATGTCCAACTGCGGACTTAGTCCAGGCAGAGCTAAAAAAAAGAACAAAAAAATGAGTTAGAATCATAGGATATTTTTCTTCGTCCAATGACTCGTTATTGTCAATGCAGAGTGCACGATGCGGCGCTCCGTTGAATAACCTTATAATGCTATATAACATAACACATAGACACCTATAGAGTCAAAAACGTAGCGTTTAGCGCTAAATCTATCGCCACTGCGTCGCGCGAAGACGCCGCACTGGCTGCGTTGTACCTTTCCAGTGAAGTCACTGCTAAGCTCAGGTAAATCAGAGTTCAGGTAAATACTGACACAATGTTTATTTAATGGAGGGTAGTTGTATTCTGTCGCCGTTTCGGATTGGATTTGTTCTGTTGTTGTGACAACCGCACCGGCCGGTTTGACAGCGCCGATTTATGTCCGACTTTATGGTCGGTTCTTAATTTTGCCGACAGACGTGGTGCGATTTCCGCCGGACCTTGGGCAAATGGGTCAGTCGGCTCTGTCTGGAATGTCCGGTTTAATTTATTTGTTGCTTGTGCTTTTTTTGAGAGGTTGCGATTGTTCTCCTTTGTTCGTGTATAGTTAAGTTATCATGCTGTGTGTGGCGAATTGTAATAACTTTGTGTTGCTCTCTGAGTGTAATCCTTCTCATCGGTAACAATCAAAAGCATGAACAGGGAAAATTTATCGTAATCGGTTCGATTGGCAGTAAGTACCACACGTATCGCACCTTCGGCAATGCTTTCAGAATTTCCGACGTTATTCTTCTAGGTATTCGTCTAGGCAGCACTCCCTTACTTATTGCTGCCGCTAAACCTCAATGCATGTACCGCTTTGTTTCGATGGGAAGAATATTCTGGATGGCCTTTTTTACCGTCTGGGAAAGAAATAGGGTGTAATATGTGAACGGAGTAGAAGTCTATGGCACTGATATTTTACAATAATAAAAAAAAATAAAAACAAACACTTTGAATTAAACGTTTGAAAAATTTTTTATAACAATTACCTGCCCTTTGATCTTGAGCCTGTGACCCTGCGAAGTGACAAGGTCAAAGATGCCTACCAAATTTATTGTTTTATTGCCGTTCGTAAAGTAAGGTGGATATGATTTGAATTTCGATAGGTTTCATTTTATTTATTTATTTAATTCAAAATTCTTGTTTATATTTTTTGTAAAATATCAGTGCCATAGGGTTCTCCGTTCGCATGTTACACCCTATTTTTTCCAGACGGTAAAAAAGTCATTCAGTAGACACCTAGTACTACAATTACGGGCTGTGGGGCATTGTATCTTGCCCGGCCGGGTGACACATGTATAGCCTTTTTTGTTTGATCTATGTTGCAGGTGTCCACAGACTGTTTAGCTCGACTGTTAACTCGTTTATCAATTAATTCTACAACAATTAATAGGTACATATTTCTGTGACTAACATTCCAACTAAATTTAAAACTAATAGTGGTTCACCACGTAGTGCGCTGTGCAAATAAACACATTTGTATTTGTTTTGTGCCTACTTTAAAACAGAACGACTTCTTTGTGGCATTGGCTGCCACTAAAGATTTTTCGAGATTTTTAGAGATACGACTTAGAGATCTTCAAGAAACGAGCTTATTCCTTTTTAAATCGGGCAACCCACCTACAAATCCTTTGAGCAAGCTGGGCATAGGTACCCCGATAGTGTTTGAAAAATTCAGCGTAGTTTCTTACTTTTATAGCATATTAGTCAAAGTGACTATGTATCACCGAACCTGTACAGAAAGTTTGCGTCTGACTTCAGTCAGATTGTTGTAGATCTGGCTTGTGAGAAGCGATCTTCAATTTTGCTTAAAGATTCTTCCTACTCCCCTCTTAAGGTTTTTTTAACCCTAATCCAATTTTAAATTCAGTGAGCTACGGAACGGCAAAGCTCTTTTGACGTCACAACCCACAACGCCGCACAATAAAGGAAAAAAATTTGTATCACTGAAATGAATGCGATATCTTTCACTTCCGATCCGAAAACGGGTACCTGTAATATTGTACGTGTGTTTAGTTTGTCTTTGTGTCAGTAACTGATCAAAAACTCACGATTCGCCGTAACGGGGGCGTGTGATGGGAACAGCGCCGGATATCCTTCGCAGGCACTGCATCAGTATAATTTTTTTAAGAATTTTTAATCCGTTCGTCAAAATGGGATGGGTTTTAATAATAAGTACTTTTTTATCATTTACCTAGATAGCCACATTTTTTATCGGAGTAACACTTTAAGCGCGATCAGGGGGTTATATAATGTCTTCTGAGATCATTGTTATTCGTAGTTATACAAGTATATCATTTATTTTTTAACTTTCTACATGTCATGCTATTACAAATAAATCTTTTAGTTAAAGGCGACGGAACATGATGAAAGACCAAGAACGGGTGAGGGATACCAAGGACCACTTGTCACCAGGTGGGTTTGTAGTTAAGCATTCGATTGTAGTTATTAAAAAAAATAAGCAAGAGGATATTGTCAAATTTTTTATAAGTAATATACCTATTATACGATCGAACCCGAAAACAAATGAACGTGACTCGGTCGGCTTCTAATTCAACTCTACTTTTTGCCGACATTTGTCGGTAATGCTTTTAAGCTGAAAGTAGTGTGAACTTCATTTCTGTGGCGGTATAAAAAGGCAATAACTTAGCATAAAAACTAGAAAAATCTAAACCTATCGACATACAGGCCGAACGAAGATGAAAGATTCAATCACGAACCGCGCCGTTTCCGAGAAGACGCGCCCGTTCCTTTTTTTTCTGCTAGACTTGTATTGATTTAGGGATTCACAAGACGTTCCACAAAACCGTTTGGATTTTGATTTATTCTTCGCCGTTGGTTTTTTTTTATTGGTATACTACACTATGTGTTCCGGGAGGCAGCTGCCACTTCAAAACTTCCTTCATCAGCAGTCCTTGGTTTTATGGAAACTATATGTTTGTGAAACTGACACTAGGTACTGTTTCACTCTGCTGAACATTGTCTTGATCATATAAATGTGAATTTAAAAAAATCTTTGAATAAGGACATTGTTTGATTTTATTTGAATATAGTTTTGTAATACAGAACTAAAAACAAGTCGAAAAGGTTTACGCTTGTCTAAGTTTTTACCGTCACAAGGCACTCAGGAGTCGTGAGATGCATTTTTTCAACTGATCCGTTATCGACCCGCTATTCATATTCTTTTATGTTTACAGCTCGACGTCGGATGCAAACCATTGATCGTACATTTCTGTCCTAGTACGTACGTCGTTCCTATCGATGCGTACTACGTTCGAAATGGTTGTTGAATCTGTTTGTACTCCGTGCAACTGACATAGAGCTTAGTGAATTAGATGTTATGTATATTTCTATGAATGTTTAACGTGCTAAGTGGGTTTTTTATAACGTTGAGAGATGGGAAATTTATTGTATTTTTTCTAAAACCACTGCACGGATGACAGAGTGATTGTTGAGAGTTGGGTGTCTGTTATTTCTTTGCGCTTATCAATAGATAGTTCGATCATTGTTCTTTGAAATTGGTAGTGCCAATCGAACAAAAACTCGTTATTGTATACCATAGCCGATTAATAAGATGTGTGTACACTACTGCAGTGTACGTAAGGCGGTGTGTTCATTTCATACGGCTCAATCAAGCGGACTGCGCGACTTTTTGTCTATATTGTGGCGGCTGGCTTTCTACGATACAGATTTTCACTTGGCGTTCCTTACTTCTACTATTATATTATGAAAATGTGTTAGTATAACTTGTATATTTTCTACGATTATCTTACTTCTACGCTGAACTGGAATAGAAATCCGTAATTGATTTGGATTTTAAAGAATTATGCTTATTTGAACAAAGTGATAATTATTCAGACGATGAATGTGCTTATGTGTTGAAACAAATTGGTTATTGTTTGACTATTTTTTTTTAAATAAAAATGTCAACTCTTTCTCCACATATCGACCTCACCCGCACCGAATCGGTTTGCCCCACTAATTTTTTTAATTAAAAACTGCACGCTCACTAGGATTTTCTCCTGTATCGTGGAGCCAGTTTAAATACTCGAATTGCACGAAGACGAACATCAAGACCCGGAACCATTAATTTTACGTAATACATATACTTATTCATTGCGGGACCCAAACCCGTGTTATTTATTAGAGAAATAAACGGAGGCGACGAGACGGATGATAACATTATATGAAAGTATAAGAATAAAGGGAAGACCACAAAAAGATGTATGGACTGTGCCAGGAATGATATATGTTGTAAACTTTGATTATATACTTGTCTACAAGTATATAGTCAAAGGTTGGAAAGCATTGAGTGAGAAGTTGACGGCTAATAGAGGAGATTGGAATAGGAAGACAGGCCATGCCGACCATTTCATTTTAATGTAATCAAAATGCGTACACATATAATCGATATATTTCTTTTTTATTTCTATTTCTTTTTAATTTCCCGCTAAGAAAATTAAAATTTTCAAAAATAGGGAAGTTCAGGTTTGAGGATATCTCAACCCCCAACAATTGAACGCGGTTGGTGTATGCCAATGATACGTTACGGAAAGAAGGAGCCAAGGTGAACTGGCTACTTTTTGCAGCGAAGAGACACGCTTCTGTTATGGAGGCGTTGAATTTCACAAGATTGGCATTGCCCCATTCGGAGACTGCCTATAGTGTGAGATTCACAGGCTCAACTATAGTTTCTCTTACGGACTGGATTTCATGCCGCCTGGCCCGAGGACTTGGTTAGCACCTCCTTTTTAATAGAAAAGGGGGCGAAAGAGCATGCGACTCACCTAATAGTGACTACCGCCGCCCATGAATAACTGCAACACCAGGGGAATTGCAGAATTTGCAATATATCCTTGATATGCAGAAGAAACAGTGTTGGTGATAGCACGGAGCCTTGTAGAATACCAGCAATAATGGGCTTGTAATCGATGCATGCATCATCTTCTACGATCTTAATACTCCTATCTGGAAGAAAACTGGTGGTCCAATTGCACAATTTCTCGAGAAGCCCATAGGAAGGAAGCTTTGTAAGAAGCGCTTTCTGTCAAACCTTTGATATCTCCAGAATAACGGCCAGCGTGGACTCCACTGCTTCCGACCATCTTTAAGTTAGGTAAACCATAGATCACCAGCCGAGCGACCCCGACGGAAACCGTACTGGCGGTCGCTAATCTGCTGGTGATCCTCAAGGTACCTCTTGAGCTGGCAGGTAATAATTGTTGCCATTACTTTGGAGAACAAGGATGTAATAGCGATGGGCCTGTAGTTGGATGGATCTGGGACTATTTTCGGGATCGGGTGCACTACAGCTGTCTTCCATGAGTCGGTACTACGCCTAGGGAGTATGAGTACCGGCAAAGACGCATTAAAACCTGTGCCAACTCCGGAGCACACGTCTTTAGGCCAATATGGGGGACGCCATCGGCCCCACTCGATGTGCTAACGTCCATGGGGAGGAGAGCTTTGCGCACCGAGCGCTGGGTAAATTTTGCATGGAGCAATCACACCGCGGGATGGTCGGCGGTGTGTTCCCCACGTCATCTAGAGTCGAGTTGGATGCAAAGAGAGAGCCTAGCAGATCGGCTTTGTCCTTTGCCGCATGGGCCAGTGAGTCGTCCTCCCTGTGCAGAGATGGAAGAGATGGTTGACAGAAGTTCCCTTGGACAGCCTTGGCGAGAAACCAGAATACACGTGTTCCCGAAGGAAGTCGAACTGTTTCCACGCCAATTCTGCATATGTGCTCTGACTTTGCCTTGGCAATGACTCTTTTGAAGGACCTGGAGGCGGAAATATACTTCGTTTTAGAGCGTTGGTGTTTACATCTCGGGATGTTGGTGCGTCAGCCCAGGCTTGGTAGCCGTCTGCTTATAGCATGATGCTATTTTACAGGAGCGATCAAACCATGGCTGAGATCTGCCTCCGATTGGCACCACAGAGAAAATAATAAAAAGTTCCATACCCTGAAGTACCACTCAGCGACAGAATCAGCAACAATATAGAAATCATCCGGCGAGAAGCAAACTCGCCCTCAAGGGTAGGATGCAAAGAAAGGCCGCATCCTATCCCAATCGGCTGACCTATAGTGCCAGCCTGCAGAATGCAACTGAGATTTCAGCGTGAGTGAAATCTGATATCCGTCCGGATGAGAGATCGGCAGAAGGTCCAACACGGAAGGTATGATCCTTCACATCTGGAATCCGCGTAGGCGAAGTAACCAGTTGTGTCGGACCATATGCCAAGGCAAAACCATGAACAGATCTCTCCGCATGATCGGTTAAACGTGAACCAAGCCATTCGGCGTGGTGGGCGTTAAAATCGCCGAGGATCACGATCTCTGCGGAGGGGATCTGCTGTAGCAACGTATCCGTAGCCATTTGGACATGGTCGAAGAGTCGCTCTGTTTCGGCATTTCCGCTATAGGACCTATAGAGGCACCCGTAGACGCACGGATGGTCGCCGCTCTCTACGCGCAGCCAAAGGATGGACAGGTCCGAACCTTCAAGACTAACGTGGCGTCGAGAACAGATGTCTTCTCTTATGTGTACGTAAACTCCAGCCCGAGGCACAAAGGAGTGTTCCAGTTTATACCACGGGTAGGAGAGATGCGAGACATCAGCTGGAGAGGACACCTGCGTCTCGGTCAGAAAGAGCAGAGCCGGCCTCGCCATCTAGAGATGGTAGTGGACGGCGTTTAGATTAGAGTGAAACCCCTGATATTGCAGAAATTCACGGATAGCGATGCAGGGGTCGCCTTGATCCTGTTGCTCCGTTTGCCCCGAGCAGTTGTAGCGAAATTTTGACCCCCTTCCCCAGAATACGCGGGGCTGCCTGAGCACCCACGCTCAGGAGTGGAGTAACTTGGTCGTGGATGCTCAGCGAGGGATTCTCTCGGGGGTGCTGGTACCCCCCTGGGGTAGTCTAACATTTAATTCCGCTACCAGCACTCACCAGACGAAACTTGGAAGCAGAGCTTCCATTTCACGACGGTATTCTGTGAGGTCGTGGTACCACCCCGGTTTGAGCTAGCCCATGCGTGCAACAGCAAAGCTGCCGCGTGGCTCTACCACTGTTAAATGTCCAGTAGTCTTTAAAAATTTAAAAATGTTTTTTGAAAAACCGGCATAGATACACCGAGGCGACTCTATAAGAGATCGAATTTTGCTAAATATATCGCCGAACAGCATTTATTGATGTTCCTTAATTGAAGCCAACACGAGCAAACCGCGGGTAAAAGCTAGTACTAATATTTCACATGGATTGTGGAAATAAATTAAGGTAGTGTGTATAATATCTGGCAAGTTCGAAATTTGCTTTGATCTACAATTTATGATTCAGCTTTTCGAAACTAGTGGAGCATGAATTCTTGTACGGAAATAATATCGAACAACAAGAAAGGACTTTGTAACTATGGCATGCAGCCAAAGGCAAACGTTCCACAGAGCATATACTTGCTAAAATGTACGTCGGTTTATTATTTACATAAAAAATTTTTTTTTCAGTTTTCTAGTTAGAGATTATTACTAAGTAGCATCAGTTACTCGACTCCACAGTCAGTTTTTCATGATTGAGGCGATGTATACGCTTTTACAATAAACACCCATAAAATATAGAAAATATGACTTCCACCGTCTTTATAAAGATTGTATAAAGAGGGTTAAATATTATAATATTAAGGAATTTGTGAACGGCAAGGCCCCGATGGAATAACAGCGGAGTTTCTAAAAGCGCGTGAAAAACCGGTACATAAAGTCCGTCAAAAACTGTTTAATTTCGTTCTTCATGGCGGAACTATTCCGGAGGCATGGAGTAGAAGTACGGTGGTCTTGTTCTTCAAGAAAAGCGACAACGCTCTCTCGAAGAATTACAGACCAATTGCCTTTCTGAACAGCGTCTACATGCTATTTTCGAGAGTTATTACGAATTGTCTCGCACTCAGTATCGACGACTTCACGCGTACAAAACAAGCCAATTTCTGAAAGGGTTTTAGTACCATCCATTCGCGCTCAATGTTGCCGGGCCGGTGACAGTGGGCGCGCGAGGGGAGAAAGCCTTATCGGGATCGAGATCGCGCTTGGAGTTGATTTTGCGCCAGAGCGCAGGACAGTTGGTTGTTAGATTCGGAACCCAGCGCCGCGTCGCGGAGAAAGATTGAACCCGCGAGAACTCGAGTTAAACCGGAATTCTTAGACGCTAGACAGCCGCCATTTGCTTTAGTTTAGTTCGTTAATAAATGTTATAACGAGGCCCCCCTTTTGATAGTTAGCCATCGGTTTAACCTATATTGTTGCCGATTGTGTCGAGAAATTGTATACGCGGCGATTTGATGTCGCAAGAAAAATATAG
>DWHP01003572.1:0-13277 GCA_018247895.1 Parnassius honrathi
CCACTGAAAATTTTAGACAGCACAAAATGTTAAGTAGAAGAAGATTATTTAACCATCGTTTTAAGATTTCAAGATCTTAGCATCCCCTTTTTCGTCTTGCCAAGCAATAGCGCATTTTCTTTGTATCCCTGTCTGTATAATATATTTTATTAAGAAAGGGAAGGTCGCGCGAAAGTTTAAATATTATTTTATTACTAGTTTAGGTATAGACTAGATAAGTACGTGAAAAATTAATTCTTATCTCGAAATCAGTTTATGTTCGAATGTCGATGTAACGAATTTAATATCGCTATTAAATTAGCTATGTGGGTATGCCAGGCTTTTTGACTTGCATAGAGTTACCGCCACACACAGTTATGTTTATTACATCACCATAACTTGTAATTCTTCATTGCTCTATATTTTTCCCTGAATATTAAGTCAAATAATGCCTTATCTACACACTCACTGTGTGTAGATAAGGCATTATTAAGTAATTTTTTACTTATTGAATTTCAGGATTTTTCCAGTTATGTAGCTTGAAAGACCATCTCCGTGTCCATACCAAAGAAGCTCCATACTTATGCTCCGAGTGTGGTAAAAGCTTTTCGAGTAATTCCAATCTACGCCAACATATGAATAGGCACACGGGTATTAAGCCGTTTGCTTGTACATTTTGTCCAAAAACTTTCACTACTAAAGGTGAGAATAATTAAAATAAATAGAAAGAAACTATTCTTTATTAAAATAAATAGAAAAACTCAAAATGCAGATGCGTTGTTACTTTTGAGCTCTACGATGGAATGTCTTGTTACTGGAAAATGGGAACATTGTTTCTCATCACATCAGCAGCATTATTCTAATATTTTACAGTGGTAATTGTGAGAGAGATTTATGAAGAAATATTCCAGACACACAGCAATTAAAATTAAAGATGTAATAAAACATACACATTCATACTGCAATGTAAAATATGCATTTATATGGCACGACTACGGTTTTTACGGCGCTACGATTTGAACATTATAAAAATATGCACAGATCTATTTGTTTTGAAATAAACTTGTAGTGGATATTATATTCCTCATATTTCTTTAACGGCCGTGCAGTTATGGCGTAAATGAAATTAAACAGGAAATTGACAGCAGCATCTTCCTGATAGAAACTTAAAATAAGAAAGAACTGCAGTTGTCAACCCACCTGCTAAGCATGGTTACTATGGTAAATATCCCCATGATGAGGCAGTATATTATTATATAAATATATTATTATATGTTATAGAGCCATGCTGCTGGTATATAATGGTTGTAACATGAATAGGTCGACTCATCCAGGGAATTACCACACTCGCACAAATTATAAAAATGGTGATTGACGAGAACCAGACACCCTTTTTACTGTAAACGAGGCCTTCCATCTTAGTCCTCATAGATGACAACGAATCTGCATTTTGATTCTTAATCCAGGATAGATGTAGATGTCTATACTAACGTACCATCAGGTGGACTGTGTGCTTGTTTTTCACCCTTATCCTATACAAAAATTTGTGTGGGAAGCCTATGTTCAGCTGTGGACTTTTGATAGACTGATGATGATGATGATGATGATGATAATTAATTACGCGGAATGTTCAAGTCTTGTTTTAACTTTACCATTGTTTATTTTAAAGGTCAAATGATGGGTCACTTAACAACACACACTGGTGCCCATCCCCACAAATGCGACGAATGTGGCGCTAGCTTTACAAAGCTCAATTCATTGAAGAAACATAAATTTATCCATCTTGACATCAAAGCGTTTGCCTGTGATACCTGCAATAAAAGGTAAGTCAAACTCATCCACAAAATAGGCTTCCACTAAAGGTCACAAATCATGGTTCAGAACCATATATCACCAAGAATAAGGAGGAGCATGATCAAAGACTAAGGGTGGTCTTGACTAAACTAAATTCAATGGGATTTTTTGTGTCAAATCATTTAAGTTTTTTAGGACACATGATTGATGCAGGGGGACTGCATCTGCCACCTATTAAAGTGAAAGAGGTAAAAGACATACCAGAATCTATGAAAAAAGAAGAGCAACGGGCATTTTTAGATTTCTATAATTTTTATTAATAATTCATTGTGGTCAAAGCTACAACACTGAAGCCATTGTATAGATTGCTGGAAGCAAAGAAAACTTGGGTATGGGGTTTGCTGGAGCAAGTTGCCTTTGATAAAGCTAAGGTTCTGTTGTCATCAGATTTAACCATAGTTGGATGTTTTTTTTTAATTTATTTGGGACAACAAACTATAGGTCAATGAGTATTATAAAGAATAGAAGTTTAAATTAGAATTTGAGTGGTTATTTGTACAATCAACTACGTTATCCACGTCTTAGTTAGTTTTGTTTAGTACAAACAAAATTAAACTTATACAATATATTTATGCATAGTAAAAGACTGATTTATGCATATTAATAAGGAAAAAAATCGTAACATATATGTTATTTTAAGTGTAACGGTAGTTGTTTTTTGGCCTTGGGTAAAGATTTTGCAAAAATATCTATATCTAAAATATAAGGATATGACTTTAAAAAGAGAGTTATTGTTAATCTATGATGCATCAGAATATGATGTAGGTGCAATAACTGCCCATGCGATGGATGGATGGAGTGACCAGTGATGATGGCATCCAGAATGTTACAACACCACAAGTGATGGTATGGACAAATTGTTAAAGAAACTTTAGCCATAATTTGCAGGGTTACAAAATTTCATGAATTTTTACTAGGAAGGAAGTTTTGTATCATTACGGATCATAAACCGTTAATCGGATTGTGTAATCTAACAGATTTCGCCTAGAATGTTGTGATGGTCTCTGAAATTGGTGTATTATGAATTTGATGATGCTCACTTTTATACAGATTTTATTGTTGAATTTTTTTAACTTACTGCCACTGAAAATTTTAGACAGCACAAAATGTTAAGTAGAAGAAGATTATTTAACCATCGTTTTAAGATTTCAAGATCTAACTAAACGTAACTCTTAAAATGTCATTATTGTTTTAACGACGTTTCATATATGTCTTAATTTACTTCAATCTTTTAGGGGAATGGAATAGAACTTTTTTTTATAGAATAAGGGTGACAAATGAGCACATACTCCACCCGATGTTAAGTGGATGCTGTGGGGCTTGGACATCTATATCTGCCCTCATTTAACAATTCAAATGCATATGCTATCACCCCTGAAGACTAAGGTACATCATATCCAGTAACAAGGATCTCCAGTTCCCTACAATGACTATACGAAACGCGGCAACATTGGGCTGCTATTTTATAATTATTCAGCTTAGATTTTAAAATAATACTTCTTATCATTGTATTTGCATGTTAACAATGCCACACAATGAGAATCTTTCTTACCTATTAGTTGTCAGTTCTTCGAAATATATCGCGCACATTGGTGCGATAACGTCATAAATGTTAAATTTTGTAAAATGTGTTCTTGATCACAAATTATGTCAAACATGCGTCCTACATCCGGTGCAGCAATATCATAAATGTAACTCTTAAAATGTCCTACTGAGGGTGAAATGTCGTTGTGGTTTTGCTGGGGTTTCTGTAAACGCTAGTGCGAGAACGTTCTAATTGGTCAGTTGCGCGCGGCCTCCCGCAGGAAGTGTTTGTGTGTAGGAGCGACAACGTAATAAAGGTAATTATGGCTAATATTTCATACAGTTTTGGGAATGAATGACACAAGTGAACAGTTCTGACTTTGTGGTTCTATTTTCTATTACAAGCAGCAAGTGTTACTGTCATTTATTACAATTGTGTCAATATTGTCCCAGAAATGTACTAAACATATTCTATAAACTGTTGTCGTAATATATTTAGAATGAAATCCAGATTTAATTTTATTCCACCGTATTTATAAATAATGGGTGTAATACTGTACTTACAAAATGTAATACGTTTTATTCTTATTTAGCTTAAATAAAATTATGGAAGGACGAGGTAAAAGATTAGTGCGGTTGGAACAACTATCAAACAAAGAAAGTCATAACCAAGTTGAAGTCACTAATATAAAGTCTAGTAAGTTTTTGTCTTTTTTTAAATAAAACTTTTTTTGTAAGTATATTCGTGATTGTTTATTTAATTATCATTTTTTATTCAGCATTATCGATAGCACCGAGTGCTTCTTCCATTTTAAACCCTCATGATGGTGACCCTTCAAACGTACGTGATAATAAAACTCAGGTACGGTATAAAATTTTCTGATTCAGAATGATTTTACATATTTGTTGGTTTCTGTTAATATATTTACGCAATTTCCTTAATTTCTTAAAAACATTTTAGCCTAGAGTTTCCTACAATGAAAATTCACCTGGACATGACTTTTCTAGAACCGATGATGATTATCAGTACGTGCCTATATCATCATCAAGTAGCAGCTCTAGCAGCAACTCAGAAAGTTCGTCATTAGAATCTAACTACGAAACACCCAAATCATCAACCACAAAATGTGGTAGAAAACGTACTCGCAATCCAAGCAAATGGAAAAAAAATGTCGCCAAAATGCTGAAAAATTCTGGTCAGGAATATATTTCCTTAAAAACTGGTATGGTAAAAGCAGCTAGAATAATGGGACCGACTTGCTCAGATAAATGCCGGCTGTCTTGCTCATCAAAATTTTCTACAGAAAAGAGAACAAAACTATTTAAGGCTTATTGGCAGTTAGGCCAATTACAAAGACAGCGAGTTTATTTGGGATCTCGTGTGAGGCTTCTAGAGCTATCGTTTCGTAGAATAAAAGAATCTCGTAAAAATAATCCCAGAAAACCGAACACAGCTTTTTATTTGCTAAATGAAGAAAGTGAAATTAGAGTATGCAAAACATTTTTTATTAATACTTTGGGTATCACTGAAAGAATTTTACGTACAGTTATAGAATGCAAGCATGATGATGAAGGCCATAATATTATTAAAGAAGATGGAAGAGGAAAACACGGTAAACAAATCCGATTGGACGAAGAAATAAAACAATCTGTAAGAGATCACATTAATTCGATCTCTAAGATAGAGAGTCATTATTTAAGAGCGAATACTAGTAGAGTATTCCTAGAGGGATATTTAACTATATCAGAAATGCATAGAAATTACAAGAAAAAGCGTCAGGAAGAAAATAAACCAATAGCTTGTTACGATGCTTATGTTCGAATTTTTAACACGGAATTCAGTATTCAAGCCTATAAAAATGCATCTGTCGAAGAGAACGCAAAACTGTAAAAAATTCTTAAAAATTACACGTCCAAGAAAAAATTTTATCTAGAATAGAAAAAGACGTGAACATGAGTAAATGACAATCGTTTTATTTGATTTGCAAGCTGTAATGCCATGTCCGATTGGAAAGTCATCTGCTTTCTTCTACAAATCAAAATTAAATTGTTACAATTTTACGGTAAGTCATTATAGTTATTAATGATAATTTCACGGATAATCTATTATTTATTTATTAATTGGCATTTAGTACGTCTGTATAAAAATAAATTTATATTTCAGATGTCGACGCCAAAAACAAAGAAACAGCATGCTTCTTTTGGCACGAAGGAATAGGCAATCGAGGAGTCATAGAAATTAGATAGTGCATATACAACTTTTTGAGAGATTTAGCTGTGAGGCAAGCCCAGGTTGCGATGTTATATTCTATTCTGATAATTGCTGCGGACAGCAAAAGAATAAGTTAGTAAACTACCTTATTGTGTAATGTTAGTAATTATTTGACTGTTTATTAATTAAATGTAATAACATTGTTTCAGGTACACGTTTTGTATGTACTGCTGTGCTGGTAACATGTTAACGATAAATTCCGTGACTGATACATTTTTAAATAAGGGGCACACAGAATGACGGAGATGGGGCTCACTCAGTCATTGAAAAATCTGTCACTAGGGCTAAAAAATCTGATGCCATTTACGTTCCAGACCAGCATATAGCTTTAATCAGAAACGCTAAGAAGACAGGAAAACCCTTTAAAATAAAAGAATTAAACTATACAGATTTCGTGGATTTGAAGAAGTTAGCAGATGACTTAAATATAAATACGACAAAAAATGTTCCTGTAGAAGCAATCAAAACGACTGATATTAAAGTTATTACATTTATGAAGGGCTTTGATATTTATAAGTATAAAACTATGCACAAGCCTGATAATTGGGACATGGCAAATATTATCGAACAAACCAGGTCATTGCGGAAAAATACACCCGAACGAAGAACATTATAACTATAGAAGAAATATCTTTTAAACTTGCTTATATGTCTAATATACCGATAAGTGGTGGAAAAAAACAAGATCTGTTAGAATTGATTAAAAAAGTATTGTGGGTCGCTACTATGAACACTTTTATAGCCAGCTTTTGTTATTTTATTCAGATTTTTAAGATTGTTTTTAGTAACTGTGATTATTAATTGTAAGAGTAATAAGGCAATTACATTAAGATTGTTAAAATTTTCATAAAGTCATAAAGTTTAATAGCTATTTTATAAATTTAGAGTGTTTATTGTTTGTTTATTTCGGCCTTTATGAAGTTGTTGCACAGATAACTTCTATTTTTAATTTGACTTTCTGCGCAACATCATAAATGTAGATATCGTCATTAAAAACAATAAATATGTGCCACTTTACATATTTTTTTATTTCTGTAACAACCATAATTTAAATATATAGAGTATAAACAATATTTTGGTCATCGATACATGATAGGAATATAATTATATTTCCCTTTAATAAAATAACAACTTCATTTGAAAAAACGTCATTTGTTACTTATAACGTTATTGCACCCGATGTGCGATATGATGGCTCAAAGTCAGCTCATTTCGGCCTACTTATCTATTAACTATGTTGGTACCTCTTGCTCTAGTGTGACTCCTCAATACTGATTCTTATAGGCAGGATGAGCTAAGCCTAGCTCTCGGTCTGTGGTCCCTGTAGCTCCCTGAATGACTGAATTTCCTCACCGCAGTGGTCATCACAGCTAAAACACATTGATTGTAGAGATCGTATAATTTTAAACTGCAACATTTCTATTGTATTTTTTAAGATTTTGTAGAATTTACTATATAAGTATCATAAGATCTAACTAAAGCTACACACCCTTATTATTTATTGTGTTTTATTAGATTTAACATTTCTACCATTTTTACTATGATAAAAGGGGATGCGTTTTAAATTAGACGACCTCTACACTTATTACTAGGTTTGAAAAACACTGCATAAGACACATAACTCCATGTAGAAATATAAGTACAGTAAGTACCGTTTTTAATGTGGTAAAGCCATGCTGCAGCTGTATAGTTGTAGCATGAATGTGTCGGCTCGACCGAGGAAAGACCATGTTCTCAAAGAATACCAGCGTAAAATAGCAGATTAATTCTGCTGTATTTCATATGGTGAGTGTAGAGAACTGGAGACTCCTTTTACTGGAAACGAGACATTCCACCTTAGTCCTCAGTGGTGACAACGAATCTGCATTTTGATTCATAATCGAGGATGTATGTGGATTTATATGGGCCACAGCATACACTTACCATCAGGTGGACTATGTGCTTGCTAGTCACCCTTATTCTATGAAAAAAAAATACCGCACTACGTGTATATATAGGATATTTCTATAATGGCCATTTATGACACCCATAGGATGAAATGGGGTAATATGTGTTCTCTTACACTGCCACCATACAGTAAATATTTCAGGAGGTTTTTTTTTAATAGGATACAAGTAACAAATGAGCACACAGTCCACCTGATGGTAAGTTGTTACTGTGGCCCATAGACATCTACATCTATCCGCGATTACGAATTAGACGACTGCCTTATTGGTCTAGTGGTTGCAATTAGTGCGACTGCTGATCATGGGGTCCTGGGTTCGAATCCCGGGCCGGGCCAAAAAATCAATTATTGAGTTTTCCGTCGAGAAATTCTCAGTAGCTGCCTGTAGTTAGGAAGTTGGCGGTATCTCACCCCGTGCCTCGGAAAGCACGTAAAGCCGTTGGTCCTGCACCTGATCTCTCTTCGGTCGTGTCGGTTTACCTTCACATCGGATTATGAGAGTGAGGGAATAGAGAGTGCACCTGTGCTTGCGCGGCTGGCCGCCGTGACCGAAATTCGGTCTGGAGGACATTATTATACTATTAATAAAGCTGCAGCATGGCTCTACCACGTAAAAAAAGTATGGCAAGTAATTATGTGAAGCTGCAAAATTTTCATGAGGGTAGCTATTATTGTGAATGGAATAGAACATTAAAAAAAATTATTTACAGGTTTTCTTGTAATGACCACTTGAAAAGACATATGCGTATTCACACTGGAGAAAAACCATACCGGTGCAAGTATTGCGACCGCGCCTTCACGCAGAGCAACGATGTGGCGAAACATATGCGTATGCACGTCGGACAAAACATCTATCAGTATGTATTGTTATCTACTTATACATAACATAACAATGTAAAATTTAAAATTAAATTATTACTTTTTATAAAAAAAGGGAAAATAAAGATGACCAATTTTAGTTGTTATTTAGAGAATTCTGCCATCCATCTTTTGGTTTATTTCCATCTGATTCCTCTCACGACACTCGCGGGGCAATATTAGGTACCTAGTGGAAATTCTTACACTGCGGTTACGCAGTACCTAGTAGAATTTATATTTGTATCGTGTGTGTATGCCATCTCTGTGATTTCAACTTGTGCTACTTGAAACCTTCCAATTACATTTCAACATGTAATCGAATGTCGGTCACTTGGGTTCTGCTGCAGATATCCTCATTTGTATGTTTATCATGCAGATAAATCTACGGATTAAAAGCTGAAGTGGCAATGGGCCGGCCATATAGCTCGAAGAACCGACAACCGATGGGGAGGAAAGGTTCTCGAGCGGCAGCCTCATACCGGTAGGCGTAGTGTAGGGCGACCACCCACCAGATGGAGTGACGACCTGGTAAGACACGCAGGAGGTCGATGGATGCAGGTGGCTCAGGTCCATGATTTATGGCATTCCTTGGGGGAGGCCTTTGTTCAGCAATGGACTTGTGAAGGGCTGTAATGATGATGATGATGATGTAATTAAATAAAAAAATATATTTTATAAACTGCTTATATTCGAATGTTGACTATTTTTGAAATTATCTTTTGTACTTCTTCTTATTATAACGAACGACGAAACGAAACGAATTCTGAACACCTATTGTCCGAATAATTTGATTAGCGTGGAAAAAAAATTCACTTTATTATTTCTAATTTGTTCCCGTCGTGACAACCCGAGCAGTTTTATTCGTCACGACGTCGATGATCGACACGATGTCGGCTTTTCAGACAACATCAAACGCGATTTCTGACTGTATGTTCTTCTTAGGCAGTGACCTAATGGTATGTGGCTACTGCAGTCTATGGTTACCTGATACTTACATACATAATAAAAAAAGGTTGCAGATGCATTGTCACCTCTGAGGACTAAGATGAATTGCTTCACAACCTGTAATTATACTGGCTCTATACCTTCCAGACCAGACCACAACAGTATGAGCACTGCTTTTTAGCGGCAATAGGTAAAAAGGTGATACTACTCAGATGGCCTTCAAGGCAGCAAAGGATTCGTAGATTTGAAAACCTGTGATTTAAGGAACATCTCCCTTATTCAAAACCCATTTTATAGTGCCTCATGACTTTCTATTCATTTTACACTACCAATGTTCTTGTGTTCTCATTCTGAACAGATATGTTTTTTTTAAATAGGATAAGGGTGACAAACGAGCACACAGTCCATCTGATGGTAAGTAGTTGCTGTGGCCCGTAGACATCTACATACTATTCTCGACTGCGAATTAAAATGCGGATGCGTTGTCACCTATGTGGATTAAGATGAAATTCCTCATTTCCAGTAAAACGGGTCTCCGGTTCTCTACACTCACCATACGAAACACAGCAGCGTTAAGCTGTTATTTTACGCTGGTATTCTGTGAGAGCGTTGTCCTTCCCCAGTTGAGCCGACCTATTCGAGCTACAACTAACTACTAATATAGCTGCAGCATGGCTCTACCACATATAATGGATGACACAATTTTATTTTTAGATGCACCGAGTGTAATATGAAATTCAGACTGATGAGGGATTTAAAGAAACATTACCCAATTCATTACATCAAGGGCGAAGAAACTCCAATCGTACCAATTGGGAAAGGAATGGTGGCTCCCGTTATAGTACTAAAACCTGGCGAGGAATCCACTACCGCAATACCGGAAGAGCCTATAAGTCACGCAGATGGACAAATAACAATCACTGTTAATAGTAATGGATATGGAGACGGTGTGGCCGGTGATATCATTATAAATGTGACGCCACAGAATAGTTAATAGATGGTTCATGTGGTTGCGTAAAACTATTAGAGCCTATTAGTGTTGCTCAGGTTAGATTTCTGTTAAATATATTTATAAAGAATGTTATTTTGTTTGTCCCGTATGCCTTCCTATACCATTTATCCGATTACAATGAAACTTTGGTGAGATATTTAACGCACGGCCGTGAATATTTCTGCCAAAAAAGGCGTTGTAAACTATGCTGGGAACAGATAGCTCATATATGGAGATTATATTGTGCTTGTTGTCGTCATGTCGTCTCTTTCTAAACTTGATCAGAATTCTTTCAAGCGAATTGTGTTACCAAATATCTTACTTGATTTTTTACTTGTAACTTGACAACTCGGTAACCCTTCAAATAACTATTATTACTGTTATTAATTTATATGCAATTTATCTATGGATACAAAACATCTGCACTGTACAGAAGAAATCCCTAGTGTGAGAGTAACATTTTTTTATTAACATTATTTCTACACGTTAATTGAGGTATAGAGCTCGCTGATTTTATAGAATTTCACCAGGTTGTTATTTTTTACACTTGTATTTCAAGAGGATGCCTTGAAATGAATTATATTTTGAAGGCGTGGCTTATCCTTTTGTAGGTGTAGCTCACGGACGACTGAGGGAGTGTCAAAATGAAAATGATGCAATGGCTTCAAAATGAAAATACGCAAATTATGCGATGGCTATACCGAACACACTCTTGGACAAAACTAAGTAAGCGTTTAACAACATCTTTTTAACGAAAGTTTGTTATGGATTTAAAAAATGATTTATGAGAACTTAGATACTATTATTTACTATGCCTTAAAAATAATTCTATGAACTCGTAAAAATATTGTAGTCTCATGAAGAAATGTAACTAAATATAGCCTACTTTGCAATTTTTTTGCTATCGGGTAAATTACACGTTATCGTGTTTTCCTTTTATGAAATTCAAGGTCATATGGTCAAAAATAATATAGCAAAAATTTGATTTGTGGTATTTATCTCTTTACGACGTGTTACACCCACCAAAATTTCATTACTATCCTTACAAAAAATATGTATGTATTGTATATGAGAATTTCCTTAAAACATTATTTAAATGATGATAAAAATGGAGTTCCATCGAATAGTGGGGCATTTACACCGAAAATGGTACCTTCTAATTAGTGTGAATCATGATTTCTGGAAACATGTATGGAGTCACAAAAATATTCCAGCACTCATACTCTGTAGCAACATCCCTTGCAGTATTCTTTACTCGAGCATGATCGGTCACGATGTTTTCTGAACGAAGCCTCACGTTTCCTGATATGCTTGGAACCTATCGAGATTCACCCTCGAAATGTCGACTCGTTTTTTTCTTTTGTTCGTCGGTTAACATTCTCGATACCCAACACGCAGTAACCTTTTTCATATGCAATTCGTTCGCAGATTCTTTGAACAGTGCCTTTTCAAAGAATTTCATAAGAAATCTCTGTGACCTCAGCTATATTCCTGATGGTCATTCTTCGATCTGCCAATACGACAGCCTCGACTTTTTTCACGTTAACGTCCTTTGCGATGCTCATCTTTCGTTGATGTTCTGCCCAGCTTAAACTCCTTGGCCCGGCGTGCAACTGTGGAATATGGAGGAGCTGAGTCCCCCAATGTTTCGACCAAGTCGCTGAATATGTCTATGGTAAACATGTTTTTTAAACAGATACACTTGATGACAGCTCTAATTTCGTTTTTCTCCAATTTGATGTTACCTCTTCGATGATTCGTATTCAAATAAGTGTACCCCCTGGAAATCGTAGTAGTCTTGTAGCTATTTATATATTTTTGTAAATGAAATAACGATTTAATTTTTTTTAAAAAGACAATTATCACAAACAAACTTTTAATCAAATAATTTCAAAACAAAACTGGGCCTAGGCCATTTTCTAATAATTAAATGCAAATTTAAAAATAAAATGAAAAATGTCGGTCACGCAATCACTATCAACACGATGTGTACGCGTCGACGGCTCGCAGGCAAAAATGGCCATGTTGCTGGGTGGCGCTGCCTTTTATAGGGGCAGAATTGTCTCCATATCTTCTCCTCCAATAATACAATATGTAACGTAAATTCTGTAGAATCCGATAGATGGGATACATAGATCTATGTATCCTATCTATCGAATAGTATAATATACAAAGTATCTATATTTTCAATATTACTTTTCTTGTAGATTTTTCATGAATTTTAATGTTTTTCATCATTTGTTTTTATTATTTTAATGATATTATTCTTTAGCTCGTAAAAGTCAACTACTGAATTAGGACCTTTACTGTTTTAGGGGAGGATTTACGTTAATTGACGCACTTGGAAGGCATGAATCTTTGACGCCTCTACCCATTGCTGGTCTGTGTATTTTACGGTTGGCGTAAACAAGGTGGTTATCATAAGCCGCAAAATCTTTTTAGCACATACAGCCCTGGTGATTCATTTGATACTGTCCACGGCAATTACCATAGAAAATTAAAATTTAGTATACATACTTTTAATACCTAATAATAATTATGTTGCAGAAATATTTTGTAGATCTATCTATCGCTGGGTTTGTTTTCGTATTCTTTTTCTGATCTATTCGCCTTATTTTAATTTGCCACCAAATTGTATTTAATTGTTTCTTTAACATTTAATTGTGTTAGCTTTTACTTAAGAGCTGCATAAAATATTTTGTGCAGAGCTCAAATTGTGTTACCTAACCTATAGCCCCTACGGATAAAGAATGGGATTACATATGGCGGCTCATCGAGCCCGTACCGTCAACATGCACAATGCGATAACGAAAACCCGCCGATAACGATTATCGTAATTATGTTAATTAAAACGTTAGGTGTATCATTCGGTTAATTGGAAATTTTCTATAAATGGTAATATATTTGAA
>DWHP01003573.1:0-13276 GCA_018247895.1 Parnassius honrathi
CTGACAGCGCGCGCCTGCGCAGGCAAAAAACTTCCACTCGTTCAGCTGCGCCCTCTAGAGGAATGCAATCCGTTCACATTCATCCGATTCTCGTTCATTTCGGCGCGAACAAGTATTTATTTAATAAAAAATAAACATGTAATGAGTATATGTAGATTTATGCATTCAACACAGGTAGAAATATAAAAATATATAACACCTTGAAATATATCACGTTCATCCACGTTAAAATACACCATCAGTAAGTACTAAAGAGAAAAAGAAGTAATAGAAAGTAATATCATTACGTGTAAGTAACATTACATTGGAATTCAGAGATCAAAAAGTTTAAATTCTGTTCAAATTTAAACCAATATAGATTTATTCGGTATCGCGTAACATCTAGAATGGAGATTTTTTTTGAACCCCGAATTTGTTTCGAAGTTGTAAATAGTACACGGAAGATGGGGACATATTTAGAAAATTATTTTTCATTAATATAGAAATTATTTATGACCATCTTTTTCTTCAGTCCGTAAATGTCTGTAAGGATGCTAGCTATCTGCGCAGGACATAATTACAGGGCACAACCGCGTAAGCATGCACAAGTGCACAGGACAATCGGCCTCGCTTTTCTGTGCAAGTAGGTGAAATATCGCATACTTCCTGACTCCGGGTTGCTACTTAGAATTTCTTGACAGAAAAACCCGATATCTGGTTTAAAATAAACCGAGACAACCCGAAACTAACCCGGCGAACACAGAAGCATAACTACAAGTAGAGCTGACAAATCGTTCTGTTTTTGAAGCATTAATTTTTATTAAAAATGGGTCATAATATTAAAAAAACGACTCACCTTAACACAGCGTTTCTATGTGCAATATACAGAGCATACTTACTGCAAACATCGGGCTTAGTTGGAACGAACTGTAAAATAACACTTAATTACAAATAGAATTCAAGTGATACCTTAAATGTTTATTTATTTTACGGAAGGGCATCCTGGCTTTATACAGACACGGTCTAGTATTATATTATAAAATCCTTACTGCTAGATGCTAGTCTCAAGCTCGTTGGCAAGTTTTTCTAGGCCTGAATGTACAACGTTCTGCGAGGCATGCGACGTGGCGCAGCATTAAGCGATTAACTCGATCCAACCCTTTGTACGACTTGTTGGATCCACTGCGCCGCAACACGCATCGACAGAAAGGGTACTTTTGTACAATTTATGCATTAAAATTAAGACGTTATTAAATAGCGTTCGCTGGAGTAAAAATACGGTGTTTATGAGAACCACATGCTATTTTCTGAAAGTATCCTGCGACATTCCATCTTATTCATCAATAGTGACTACGCATCTGCATTTTGATTCTTAATCGAGGATAGATGTAAACGTCTACGAACCACAGCATCCACTTGCCATCAGGTTGACTGAGTACTCGTTTGTCACCCCTTTTTCCATAAAAAAGACCACATGCCTTTGCGACCACTCTTTACTGAAGCCGTATGATATATATAATCTATCTTAGCATACACAGATTAAGAAACTCACACAAAAATGCTGCAAAAGTGGAAAACTCTTTTCAGAACAAGGGACACGAATGACACAATAGTCGTACATTTTCATAGCTTCGAACGCCGCTTCAAGTAGATCGAATGCTTGTCTGAAAAACAGTAATAAGAAACTTTGTATATATGTAGATCACATTAAACCATTAGACCGCGTTGCCCACTATACGTAGTACGAGGCTTTTATGAGACGAGTCCTGGTTTGGAATCTATTTGATTCACTCCATATGATATAGAATACTTAGATTGACGACTGAGAGTAGTATCAAAGAACTACCAAGCTCGACTCCAATTGTGGCAAATCTTTCTTATAAGAAAAGATGGAACTCTTTTCGTCCAGCAGTAAGTTTTTATGGGCTAATAGAGTAGAAGATGACTTAAAAGTTGTCACCGTGGCCAAAAATACAAAAAAATGGAAAAGCCTACGCATACAAGCTTTACAGGGGCCAGGACGAGTTATATCGAACTTGCACAGACTAAACCCCATAGTGTTCCACAATCGCCGCGTTTTCGCACACATCCCCGATCCCACTAGCACCGGCCGTCCTATGGCATCCTTCTCGGAAAAGGACTACCCCTAGCCCTTCTCCTTCTAAGGTAAGGCGCACCAGACCGCAAGGCGCACCTTCCTCCACGGCCTCCTTTTAGAAGCACCAGCCTTCCCAACTCCAGCGGCGGATCTGTTATATGACTCTGCTGCCAAACAAGATTCGACGGAGGAGGCTAGGAAACGCGGTGCCTCGCAATGCCGCCACTCCTCTTCTCCCGCGGTCACACTACCACCGCATCAACGCTGCGGCCCCCTTTAGGAGGATAGGGCTAGTGACGCATCGTCATAACAACACTCCCTTTCCCCCACGACTCCTTTTCGGCCGCAGCGGTAGGGAGGAAGGACACCCTCACGCCGCATCCCACCAGCACACATCCAAAGTGTGCTCGTCAAGCCCACTCGAAGAAGTCACCGCAGGTTGGACCAACTAACTAACTCTAAATATACTAAACCTCGCGCCAACAAAGTGGGTTCCCCTTTGTTTATCTAAGTGTAGATATAGAAATAAAAAAGACTAAGCCCCCGCTACGATAAGGCGAGAACAAGTTCGTGGAGGAAAGTTACCAAATTCAACAAGTCAATAAAAAGTAACCTAGCGGTTTAGCGGTTTATATGACGATAATATTAACAACCATGCTGCATTATAGTAGTTGTAGCATGAACTAACATAGTTGCACCGTGATTTTTAATCGTATGGATTTTTCTTGAGGTCTGAGCATTCATGGACATTCAGTTGAATATCTTCAAAATTTTTTTACAATACTTAGGTTATTGTGTTCAATTTAAACATATGCTATATATTAAAGTTGATTCACAACAGCTGTTGACGGGTGAATTCGAACCTTAAACATAAACTTTTGCTTATCTATATCATGCATAATGACGAGTGATAAACGAGAACGAATTAATACAAGTAGATGCTGTGGCATATACAGACATCTACATTTATCCTCATTTAAGAATCAAAAAGCAGATGCACTGCGATCCCTGAGGACCAAGACGGAATGCCTCGTTTCCAGTAAAAAGGGTCTCTGGTTCTCTACACTCACTATACGAAACAGAACAGTTATACTGCTATTTTTCGCTGGTATTGTGTGAGAGCATGATCCTAACCAGTCGAGCCGACTAACTCGTGCTACAATCATACTATAGCTGCAGCATGGCTCCACCACGTAAAGTACTACGTAACATAAGTAATTTACTTAATACGAACTTATAGTCAATATCATCACGAAGAGCAAATAATTCAATGATAAATGCATTCGGCTCTCCAGAATATTTAACTTTATTTAGTTCATCAACGTGCGTTGATTTCAATAATGACGTCCCTTCTAAAACAAATAGTATTAAAATATAAAATTACTTATGTATTCAAAAATGTCGAATTTAACGCCACATTTACAAACGAAAGCGTACTTTTTAATTTGTTTCTAAATTCAATCATTCTTGATCGTCTTTCGGTTTGAGCTAGTTTTGACCTAAAAAGTTCATCATTAAGTCATTATTTACACAGTATAGCTTACATATACAACAGTATCTATACAATTAATAGGATCTCAAGATGTTATATTTTATTGAATAAATAAACGTTTATTGACTTACGAGTACATAAAATCAGTGGACAAAACACGAGGGACTGTCAATAATTTAGTATCAATATTAATAATTTCGTAATCAAATGGATCTTCATCAAGCAGATTAGCTACCGATATATTTGACATGATGGACATGGTGGTGGATAATCTGTAATTTGTATCACTGAAGTCATCAGATATTTGCTTTTTAAAATAAGCACGGTCAAAACTACTTTCCATCACAGAATTGTGTCTGAAAATAACTTTGCTCGGAGTTTTGGTCGATCTTGGTTCGGCTATATTTTCATGAGATGTTCTCTGTAATATCACACATTTGAAAAATAAATGCCAAAAACATAATATATGGGAAATTCACAATTTTAAAACAGGCCACCTAACGTTTGTCTTCAAACATTCTCCTGTTTGACACGTCCCCTATAATTTCTGAGAGGATACTTGGATCAGAAAAATATATCGCCTTGCATGTGGATTTACGAGCAGTATAGATGGTTCAAGAATTAGAACTCTCAAATCCCGCCCCTCCTGGGAGCAAGAACCAATTTCCTGCGTCAGGCGTCAAAACTATGGTATTGCATGTCCGACATCTACACAGCGTAAAGAAAAGGTTTTGGGGTTTGCTAGATGGGATCTACTCCTATTGCTGCTGTTAATTTTGCCATGTCTCTTCAGAATCGTGAGGTAGCTTTAGAGTCTTAGTTAAAGTTTTACCGATATCGTCGGGGATTCAGGGACAACCCTTAATAACATTTTTCTGGGATAAGTACCTAATAGAAGTGTAGTCGAATTTGTTAAAACCGCAGCGTTCAATGGTAGTCTCACAAAAAATCGCTTTAATTTTAATAATTATGGTATGAGTTTGTTTTATTTATATAACGATGGTTAGTAAATACCTTCTAAAGCAGTACTATATATATATACATCGAGAGTAACATTTTCACTGCAGCCTATCGTACATTATTCTCAGGGACGGTCATACATTTTCTTAACAAAGGCGTTGGGATACCTAGAAAACAATATGCTAAAGATTATTGGCTACTGGCTTTTTGGCTTAACTTCTAACTTATCAGCTGAATCATCAAGTCATTGGAATGTGATAAAGCATGGTAATGTTAGATTAGCAGTTCCTTTTATATCATATATTTCTCAAACTATCAAGTATTACATACGCCGAATTCAATAATGTAATAGAAATAGATAAGAACCATAACGTTATCGTCGACTACAATAATTAAGATCAAATTGTATAATCTAGTTTTAAGGGTGACATCAATAAATAAAATTAGGTGTCAACATGGCCTACACAATTTTACTTACTACATTATTCAAATATTGAGTCGTGTTATTTAGCTTAACATACACAACATACAACGAGCACAAGTGTAGTAATTTTACTTATAAGTATGAATGCGGTCGAGATCCAGATGTGTTAACAGTGATGACCACTCCGTGTCGAAGCACCTACGTACGAGGAGCGTTCAAAGTATTCTCGGTACGAGTATGTTAGAAAAGAGACAAAAAAATTTATTTTTTAATATAGTCTTCAACAACGTCAATACATTTACTTGTTCGTGTAAAAAACTTTTCTATCCCCTTGAAAAATATTTTTAGTTTTTTGGGGCATTCACAGCGGGCTTGAGCTCACTTTCGTCAGCAAATCGCTTACTCCGAAGGTCTTTTTTAAGTTTGGGAAAAAAAAGTAGTCACAGTTGCTGAATCTCGGCTGTATGGTGGGTGGTTAATTTCCTTAAACCCGCAGTCTCATACAAAGCAACCTTGGAGAGCAGCGCCGTGTGAACCGGTGTGTTGTCATGAAGAAGCAGCACTCCCTTGGTCAGCTTTCCTCTTCTATTTACTTTTTGCTTCTCTCTTTTCGGCGCAAAGTGACTAAGTATTTTTTTGCGTTAATGTTTTCACCTTTTTTTGAGTACTCGAACAGTAGTATTCCTTTTGAATCCCAAAACAATGTGACCATGATTTTACCGGCTGATGGAGGGACTTTGAGTCCCTTGCGGGGTTCAATTTTTTTATGGACTCCTGTTTACTCTCAGGGTTATATTGGTGAACCCACGTTTCATCTTCTGTAAATATCTTGTCGAAAATACTTGTTTGGTCGTCACCACACAGCTCTAAAAACTTCCTATAACAGCCAACCTGTGCCCGCTTTTAAAGAGCAGTGAGCATTCGCGGCACCCATCTTGCACTGACTTTTGTGAGATTGAGATAGATAAGCAATATGATGTGTAATGGTACCACCGGATAGGTTGATCATTTCTGCTAACATACTAATTCTTAACCGTGCATCTTTTAATACAAGTTTTTCAATAATTCTACCTTTTCTTCTGTGACAGCTGTGATTGGCCCACCCGGGCGGGGGTCATCTTCGATGCATTTCCCTACCTATTTTGAATTCACTTCATTACTTCTGTACGGTTGACATTGACAGAATAGAGTCTTGGTAAAGGGCCAGCATTTCTTCATGGATGTTTTTTTTTAATTTTTTCTTGCTTAGTGAGGAATTTAATCACCGCACGGTTTTCGATTTTTTTCAACAACGTTGAGTCATTCCCGTCGTCTATGACTGAAAGGTTACATAAGAAGTAATGAAGTTATCAACACAAAATTTCATATGTGTATCCTCAGGTGGTGTCGTTAGCTAATGATTTTTTTTAATTATCCCCATTTTTAGCAACCGACCGTAATATCGAGAATACATTGAATATCCCTCGTATTTTGTAAGCAATTTGGATATAGAACCATACACATAGGCAGAAACAACGTTGGACAATATTTTGATTTCTTTGGTCGACTAGCAGCAGTGTTCCACCTAAGTTTTCTGAACGAGAAATCTGGAGTGTGTTCAATGCCAAGCGGTTATAAAATTTTTATACTTCAGCATGTGGGAAGTACTGCTTGGTTTATTTCTACTACAAATTCCATGCCAATAGTATGCCGGATTTTACAAATGTTTTCGAGGAGAATGAGACAATCGTGAATGATATGTTGGTGTTTTGAATTATTGAAAACAATGTTATTGTTTTTAAAATCCGTAAATTGTTTAATTATTACTTCCAATATAGGATAACTAGGAAAACAATTTTGTTGTTTTTAAATCCCACACCTTGCACACAATAAAGGACAACTAATGACCGTCCGGCTAGAGACCGCAATTAGGAACAAAAACGTCGCGAGCGCTTGTTATTGTAATTAAGAAGAATGAATGAATTTGGCTGCGTTACTAAGGGGTAATAGACGTGATAAATCCTGAAAATTATCTCACGATCCTGAAGAGATATCGCTTAACCAATTATAGCAATGGATTTACATTACCCCAAAACACACACACACACACACACATCACAGTCATGCAAAACTATAGTTTTGACATTCAGAGATCAGCATACAACAATACATACATCTTCCTCTGTCTTTAATTTTAGCTTCGAAATGCGATCAAATGGACCCCATGTACCATAAAGTATTGGTTCTCTGTAAATAAAAATTTTTTTCAGTAGTTACGTTTTGTTCTTAAAAATCTGAAGTTTCATATTTTGGTACACCAAATACCCGAATGTTTTAAGCAATGCGTTGCTCCTTTTATTTTGTTCTCTTTCGATTAATGTAGCTTTCCTCAGACCGGAGTATGGAATCAACTCATAAGTCTTTTGTAAATCTTCGTAGTTGAGTTCAGCATTGAGGCACATGACACCGACGGCGTGATCTTGTTGCTGTGTTAAAATATAATTTTTTTGTTATTATAGAATAATTATTTAGCTAGAATTTAAGCCTTACTATTTTATTGTTTTAACGATATAATATTTATTACTGACATCCGCAACAATAATTTTGCGATCGATCTCTGGATGACGTCCAATAATTTCGCTGATATAATAGTCGCCATACATTTCTTTTAAACGCGGACATTTTTCGTCCAATATTGCTATTATATCGTCGTTATCTTCTTCCCTAAAATATATATTTATTTCGATGTCAATCATAATTTTTTATAAGTTCTATAAATAATGGTTATATGTGTCCCCATCCCGTTATGACCCGTTGGTGTCGTCAGGGGCTACTTTAGTAAATAGCAGGAAAATCTAATGGCATCCGATAGATAGCGGTGTAAACATCGCGTTTAGGCCAGACGTAAAAGGCTCAGACTGACGAAGGAGCGATGTCAAAGGTGCAAGACATCTAATACTGCGGTCATCAATCCACCTTCCAAGTGTAGTGTGTAAGGCAACCCTTCTCTACAATTTCCATCCTACAATGGCTTACGTCCAGCCCATCCCCACTACAATGGCTCGTATCTAGCAGTTGACTTTTACGCGCGATGAAGATAACAAAAATATGTATCACGACATAATACATACATACAAAAACACCCACGCCCGTCACCCAGCGGAGTAGGCAGAGACTACCGACTTCCCTTTGACACGATCCTGACACACCTCTCTCGCCTCCTCCACATCCATATACCTACGGATACATGCTCGTAGGTTAAGGATACTCTTAATTTGGCATTTTCAATATACACCACGACATAACATAAAGATATGTGTAAGTTACGTATCAAACTACTATTATGTTTCCACTACACCTTAAATGTGTCTAAATATTTGTCCTCTACTTAATCAATATAAATTTTATTAAGTAAGAGATATAGAAAGATGCAAAATCCAGTTTTAAATAAATAATACTTACACCGCGCGTCGGACTTTAAGCTTCGGACAAAAATCTTGTCTCATTGCGGTATAAAGAAAATTGCAACTCATTTCCGTTATGTCATTTTCCTCCTCATTGCCGCTTCTTTTAGCCAAATATTTGTATACATTACGTTTTTTGAATGTCGAATACCTAACTATACAGTCTAAAATAACATAAAAAGTATGATAAATTAATTTACTATTAAAGAAAGTTTCAGGGCGACCCACAAGCACTATTAGTGTTTTTATTTCTCATTTTTATGATATAAGGTGATAGCTTGCAAACCACCATTACATGATAAGTAATCACTTAACCCTGATGGATAACTTAAGCTGAAACGGAAAAAAATGGTATGTATTATATGGCCCTTTTTACTCCTCAAATATAACCATAATTAGAAATCGCCCAGACAGACTGTCTGTACGATTTACAAACACTCAATAAGATGATGTTCTTATACATGATCCTGTTATCTCATTTTATTACAACGATGTACGACTCGATGCCTCAGAGGCGCAATGGCTAAGCATTTGGTTGCATCGTTCGATTCCTGCATTGCATAGAACAAGTTTATGTATTGCTTACAAAAGTCGAAGTGGCAGTAAGTCTGCTACAGTGTAACTATTTTCCGTTAATTTTATTTTCCGTATTTTCCTTAAGGGTATGTAGTATAATTAAAGGCTGCGAGACCCTTTCTACTGGTGAGGCCTTCTATCTTAAGCCTCAGGGGTGATAACATATTTGCATTTCATTTCTATGAGATTTTAATTTGTATGAGCCACTGCATATACTTACCATCACTTTCTTGTTGGCACTCTTATTCTATAAAAAGCCAACTTACGTTAACAACGTCGTTTTATTAGGTTAAAACTCGTTGCAATTTTTCACTATTTAGGGGCTGCAGTTTCACTTACAACACAGTTATACAGTTAGTGTGTGTATGTCTATGTATATATCCATCACATTCATCCCGAGGCTTGTAGGAGCTTCTAGGAGGCAAAATCGTATGACTTTCGATAGATGACTATAATATAATATATTGACATAAAATACCCAGACCGGCGTCAGGCAGGTGGGTACGTTAATAGTGTGAGACTTCAATTCTGGCGTTGCGATCGTCAGTCCGCCTGCCAAGGGTAACGCTATTATGGCAAATCTTTCTTGCGAAGGGAAGTTCCATCATCCAGTAGTGTAGTTTTATGGGTTTCTAGAGACAATAAAACTCCTTTACGCTCCTGTCACGCTGCAGCTATACTTATTATGGTTGCAGCACGAGTCGATCGGCTCGACAGTGGTAGGACCACGCTTCCAGAAAATACCAGCGTAAAATATCAGCTTAATGCTGGTGCGTGTCGTATGGTAAGTGTAGAGAGCCGGAGACCCTTTTTACAGGAAACGAAACATTACATCTTAGTCCTCAGGGGTGACAACGCATCTGCATTTTGATTCTTAACCGAGGATAAATGTAGACGTCTATGGGCCACAGCATCTATTTACTACAGGGTGGACCGTGTGCTCGTTTGTCACCCTAATTCTATAAAAAAGGACAACATACACATCAGTGATCCATAACTCAATTGTTCCAGAATACACAAAACTATAAAAGTAAAAGTGAAAACGTTTAGTTTTTAATTATAACTACTACCAGTATATAAAAAAGTGGTAAATTATCTCCGCAGATTTTATACAAATCAGTAAAGACTTTACCTCCCTTTGTAAAAATAATATTATTTAGCCGAAGTAAATGCATTGAGTCCAAATTAAATGATCTCATTTGATTGCAAGTACTTTATTTCTAATCATTTTATTATTAAATTGAATTACCTTCTGGACATCCAAGTGGTACTATAAGAACTATGTGAAGTAAATAAACATCTTCACGGAACACAGAAATCAGTGCATCTTCTAAAAAAAAGTCTGACACTGTATCAATACAACACATAAAATGTATGAACAGCGTGTTCCTCGCCAAATAATATTTTCTAAAAAATAATGTGTGATGTTGATGTAAATAATGTCTCCAGACCGATTTTCGATCGCGGCGGCGAAGTCTCGATGGAGACCAGCCATCTGTGCAGGACATGATTTTAGCGTCCAAGTGCATGCGCAAGGACAGGTGCACTCTTTATTCCCTCACTCTCGTAGTCCGATGGGAAGGTAATCCAACACGAGGATGCTGCGAACTTCCTGACTCCGGGCTGTTTCTGAGAATTTGTTGCCAGAAAAACCCAATGACTGATTTTTGACCCAACCCGGGACCTCATGATCAGCAATTGCGTTAACGTCCACTAGACCAACTAGGCAAGCAGCAAAGATCTCACGCAGGTAAGAGAGGTGTTGCAACGGATTGCACGCCTTTAATAAAAGACCTTATTCATAAGTACACTTATTAATTAATATGGATTTTATAATGATTTCTTATATTTACGCGAACACTACGCATTGATTAAACTACTTTTACGGACTTTATCGCGTTTAATTTTAATTATTTTTAATTCCCGACATTTCGGGTGCTTTCCAGCACCAATGGTCCAATTTATGCACCATAAACAATAATTGAAAAAGCTGACGGTACTCCGGGTTTAACCATGACATCGGGACGTCAGTCACCTCAGTTCTCCGTGACCATGGGTGCTGGAAAGCACCCGAAATGTCCGGAACTAAAAATAATTAGAATTAAACGCGATATAATCCGTAAAAGTAGTTTAATCAAAATATGGATTTGAATTTTGTCTGGTTTATTCATTACAAGTTCAGGAGACGACCGTAGTATTGGAACGATGCTTCCCAAATATGGCCGGTTATTGCAAAATAACCCTGTATATTTTCACCATTTACCACTAGATTAGATAAGCCAGTGCTTGATTACGATGTAGTTAAGCACTGGTTTGTAATAAGTTTAAAAAATCAAATGCCGTATGTTTCATTATGTAAAATGGAATCTATCAGTCCATATTGTTCTTCAAATATCACAAGAGGTACCTACAGAAAATTATAGAATAATCTCATGAGGAACAGAAATACTATGCGAAAGACTCGTAAAGAGCAGTGGACTTTTAACATACTGATATTAAAGAGAAAGATACATTTTGAAATAAAGCATTAACACAAAAAAAACAAGTAAACCTTACTGAAACATATTCCTAATCCAAATTTCCCAATCAACTTCACTGACACCTGCGACATTGGGGTGATCGCCAAGAGCCATAAATCCTATTACGTCCTTATTTTTATCGATCATACAAAGGGATAGGGTACTTAATTCTCTGAAATATTCAATCAAACAAATATAATAAAATCTGTTATACCATGTGTATTCGAATTTATAATAAAATTCCAAATGATAAAAATTTATTTTTTTAAAAATTGTTGGCTTATCTCAATGAAAATCAATATTATGATATTAAGAGTCTGTTTATTAAAAATGAAACATAAATTGCAATTTTTTTAGTCAATTAACTATCGATAGAATTGTTGAAAATAGAGATGATTTCTCAATCTGGGTCTTGTGGCCAATTTGATCTCCGCGACAAGTTTTGAATATAAGGTGAAGGTTTTAGTTGTGCAGTAAGTCATAGTTATTTCTAGCCATTATGAGAATATACAAACGTGCATTTCTTCACGTTGGTGCAAATTCTCTACATGTCCGACATTGGATTTCTGCACGAAGATCTATTATAAAAGAACGTAGTACAGTTGTAGTAAGAAATTTAACTATATATGAGGCACACAAAGATCGAATGATGTTTACGAGAGAGATGATAATTTTTCATAATTTACGTTAAGGCGACACTTAAGTTGCTTACATTAAGCTGCCGATGTCAACTTCGCCGAATAATTTGTCGGTGTATTTTCTGTTCAAAATGAACTCTATATCAGTCTTGTCACTATCAACTGCTCTTCTAAATCTTCTGCCAGACGGCCCAACATCGAAATTTAAAAATATAGACATTCTTAATAAATATAGAGATGTTTAATGTCGCAACGAATCGCATAGGCTATGGAGCATATTGTTTCTATGGAAATCTAGACACACGGCAATGTGTCAGCCAAGTGTGGAAAAGAAAAGGGTTATGCAGCGACAGATACACGAACTATTTCGAGCCACTTTCGATCCCCTCCCGATCAGATTTCAATGTTTGTTTGCAGGCGCGCGGCTTGGACAGCAAACTCGAACGGTGAAGGGGATAAAGAGAGCAAGAGTCTCCGAAGAACGAAGCTATGTGTCATGAGCACAGAAATAGTAATAATAAGACAATAGAAATGAATTAGCGCTCGATTACTTTCAAAACCGATGTCGCCACGTCCCGTATTATAAACATACGCACAGCACCATGATATCTAATGTTTCACGTTACATTGCTTGACGAGTTTGTCAACGTCGCATGTGCCGCGTATTACGGTAGAACAAAAGCAACAATTTTAATTGTACAATACGAAAGAAACAAATAAGTTTAAAAAGATAAATATCATAGTAAAGTATTCATCTAGATGTAACTTAGTTAAGACAATTATAATTAGTACATAATCAACTTACCGATGAAATGTTATGCCTTTAATAGTTGAGTTACACGTTCTTGATGAGATTTTACAACTGATTATGCTGCAGTTCACCTTTATAAATATATAATAATATAAATTCACGTACGACGCTCCTACACACAAATGGTGAATGATGTTCGTCAACACATGGTAATCCTGATAAAATGGTAGCTCCCCTCCTCTCTTAGTATATAATAGGCCATATATATTCATAATTCTTAGATTGACGACCTATTTTTTGAAATATATCCTAGTCACGGCACAAAATTGTAACACTGCCCCCCCCCCCCATTTAATATATACTTAAATTAGTAATAATAAATTAATAATTTAATTT
>DWHP01003574.1:0-13276 GCA_018247895.1 Parnassius honrathi
TGTCTCCCTCTGTCGCCTCTTACGACACCCACGGGAAGATATGGGGTAGTGGATATTCTCAACCGCCACTACACGGTTTAATTAATGTTTAAGGGATGTTATTGAGTTGTGTATGTATCGATAAATAAATGTAATAGCTTTAAGTATTTTTAATGATACATTAGATAGTACTTTTACGAATAAGTCGATATTGAGTGTCTGGTCATATTTTACTCGAGCACTTGTGATGTTTATGGGTAAGATAATCGGTAAATATTAACGGCGTATTGCCAGGGCGAAGCTGACTTTCTCCTTATTTCAGTGTTAGTTGTAAACTTTGGCTACGGAGGTTATTAATGACAATACATTCCCGTGCTGTTCAGATGTAAAAAAATATCCTTTTAACAGTGTATTTTAAAGCCTTTTTTACGTGGTGGAATCACGCTGCAGGTACATTATTGTTCTAGCACGAATAGCTCGGTTCAACCGAGAAAGTACCATTTTTTCGCGAAAAATAGCGCTAAATAGCACCTCAATGCTGCTGTGCTTCATATCGTGAATGTAGAGAAGCGAAGACTCTTTTAAATGGAAACGAGGCATTCCATCCAGTCCTCAGGGTTGACAACGTTTCTGCATTTTTACTCTTAATCGAGGATAGATGTCGATATATATGGGCCACAGTGGACTGTGTGATCGTTTGTCACCCATATTTTTTTTAAAATACGGCAAACTTACATTTTTAAACCAATTGAAATGTTGCTGTATGTTGAGAAAATTTGTATAAGAACTCATGTTCATTTAGTCATACACAAATTATACACACTATTATAATTTATAATGGAATATCATCATATGTAAAGGAACACTTTATTGAGATTTTGGTATGGACACCAAGCTGCTTACTACAGTTCTAACTTAACTTCTTTCATTACGTAATTAATTACTGCATATAACCGTTTCCTGGATATAAAATAAAGATGATCAATTCTTTAAGAACTATTTGGTTTATTATTAGTACAGACAATCTAAAGGTCACCGTAGTAATACAGGGAGTATCCGACCAGTAAGAGTTACTCGTCGTATATTGCCAATAAAAGGATGTAAGGTTTTTTATTTATTTATGTTGCTTGTGAAAGCACTTGATAAGTTTCTTTTCAACATGGCTCTGAACTAACTACATGTATTGATCCATGTAGTTAGTTCAGAATACTATAATAGACAATAGAATGGCTAAAAATAAAAATGTAAATTTCTTTGCAATCTTCCGCTAAACAAAGTTTAGCATTATTACATTTTTATTTTTTGTTATAATGGATTTCCGCAAAGTAACGCCTGATTCTATCAATAGAATGGCTGTCAACCTTATTTTGTACGAGGTAAGGCGTCGCCGGGAGCACACATACAAGCAATTACGTCGTATTATCAATACTTCAGACCCGTTTCGCTGTGTTGATAGACGGATTTTAATACAATTTGTAAATAGCACAGAACACTAGTACCCTTAGGCGGGGTAAATATCGTGCAATTGGGCATTTTCTAAGTAATTTGCATGCGAAATTTGGAAACGAATGTAAGGTCAAAACACATCTCGTGTTGACATTTATATGTGTCAATTGACGTGTTAGTGGCATTTTAGTGGCTACACGGGCTCCGCCCACTCCCCGTTCTATTACGTATGTATTACTTAATCTATGTGTTGATCACAACGTCACTTCATCTTATACCCTATACTGCATTTGGCTGGATCCACCAAAATAAGGCTTTAGAGATAAATCCAAAATTTGTTGTACAAATAGAGTCAGGTTCAAGGTAAACACTAGGATACACTACCTTCGGTAATACGACGGTTTACTTTTAAGTCATCTACGTCCCTTGACGAGAGGGAGGAAAGTGCCCTTCAACTTCAAACAAGACTTCACTTTATTTTAACGCGGATCTCACCTAATTTTTACATCTTTATCATCACGGTTCGACCGGGGTAGCACCACCAGCGTAAAATAACAGCTTAATGATGCTGTGTTTCGTATTGTGAGTATTGAGAACCGGAGACCCTGTTTACTAGAAACGAGACATTCCAACTTAGTCCTCAGAGGTGAGAACACATCAGCATTTTGATTCTTAATCGGGAATAAATGTAGCTATATCTATGGGCTACAACATCCACTAACCATCCAGTGGACTGTGTGCTCCTTTGTCACTCTTATACTTAAAAAATATCACTTAAGATGTGCTAATCTGTGAAATATTGACTATATTACAACAGTTAATCATTACCCTGTCCCCTTAACAACCTTTTACAAACGTTTCGTTCTATTTCGTGGACAGGGAAACTAGTAACTCAACTGTAATAACTTTAAAAAAAACTTTGTTTCATTCGCGTATTTAAAAAAGTTTAAATGAGGAAAGCTAAACTAGTAGAAGCATAAGCGTTTATTTTTAAGCCAACGTTGCATGGGCTAAGTGTGAAACGAGCTTAAACACGTCAATACTTCCCACAAACAATCTGTACCGACGCTTTTGCCTCTTTCGTTAGCGAGTCGCCAACAATAAGATCTTCATGCACGCGGTTTTTTACAAACCGAAAAGGTAACAAAATAAAAATTGAAAATTATAAAAATATTGTGAAAATTTTCTGAAAAAAAAGGAAAATATCACAATATATGTGACATAAAAAGCTCTTGATGTTACTGAGTTAACATTGAAAACACAGAAGATGTTTCTTTCCTAGCCATTTATTTTAATACTAAGAATGATAAACGAGCTTACATTCTACCTTATTTTAAGTGCACGTACAGATGCATTGTCACCCCTGAGAATTAAAATGGAATGCCTCGATTCCAGTAAAACGGGTCTCCGGTTCTGTACACTCACCATACGAAACACAACACTATTAAGCTGCTATTTTACGTTGGTATTCCGTGAGAGCGTGCTCCTTCCCCGATCGAGCCGACCCATTCATGATTCAACCATAATAGTTGCAGGGTAGCATCTTTCTAGCAAAAACTACGGTAGTTGCAATCAAGCGTTTACAGAGCTTTTTGGTTTTATTAAATGTTCCTATTCAAGCACGAACTCCACGTCTTATTTAATGCGGGAAGTATTATACGTAGAATACGTTGAAAATGCTAAGGAAACTGTAAAGTTTGCAACTTTTTAACTTCAACGGATAAAAATATAGTTGTCAAACATATCAAAGGTCTTACTGAATACACTATAGCGGTACTCTTCTCGTGAAATAGGAATGGAATAACGTTAGCATGTGTGTCTATAATGTATAATTCCTTATGTATCAGAATATTATTTTCCAAACACGGAGAGACCTTTTGCAATCCTCGCTCATATTAACATAGAATAACATAAAATTGGGATATGCTAGGGCAGGAAAACATAAATTCAATTCAAATGTTTAAGCTCTTCAGTTAATGACTATCTTGTTGTGCGATCAACAGGCACTTGAGTTGAGTCTAAAGTGTAGACCTAACACATTATGTGAGAGATCAAATAAATAATTCTTAAGTGTGAAATATTGACTTTATTATTTTAGGTATAGGTACACAATGGATTAAAATAGTTTCACAATAAAGCTTAAGGCTGCAAGTGTGCAAAGTCACGTAAAGCCAAATATGGTACGTGAGGGTAATATAGTCATCCGGTTGATATGGTCACTTTCATATAACTCTAAATCTAGAGCCTTGTTTACATAGATAGCTCTGTGATACGATAGCTCTTCATCGGTCAATCAAATAATAAAGGGTCAAAATGGTTCTGACTTGTAGACGTCATTTTGACAAATTATAGTATTCTATGTCGATTTTAGTATTGCGTATGTAGTGTAGTTCGTTGTTTTTAAATTGATTTTTCGAAGTGGTCCTAATTATTGCCAAAGCTTGTTTAGTATTTTTTCTTAATAATAATATAAATTATAATAGATATTTATAATAATCATACCAAACAAGCTTTAATTATAATATATTACACTTAAAGCTTTGTTATATATTATAATATATTTAATTATAATATATAATATTAAGTTATAGCATACGACTTTGTGTTTTTTCTCTTTCCTCCTCTTAGTTTTTGCTTTATAGGGCGGCAAAGCTTAAAGTTATCATATTACCCTCAAGTGCCTTAGTAAATCAAGTCCAAAACTGAAAAAAATATCTAGGGATAATACATAATAAGTCTAAGTGCTGTTTTTTAATTTTTTAAATACAAACAGGATTTTCTCGTAAGAAAAAAAAAACACGAAACTCTGTTTTTCGGTTATTTCAGTTATTTTCCCAATGGCGGGTTTTTGGGACAAAAATTTGATAGCAAACAATTGCTGACAACTGAATGTGAGCTGTTTTTTGAGCGAGCAGCTATGTATGTATAACATGACCAGCACCACTGCAACCACTAAGATTTATTATAATCACTGCTATAGATGTGTGTTACGGCAATCAGTTAGAAATTATATAGGATCGGCACATCCTTAAGTTGCTTAGTCCCAAGACGGACATGTGTTTTTTGAGTGATGTCAATACAGATTTTTAAAAACTGTCATAATTTATGCGATGTGAATTCAATAAAAAATATTTTAACACATATAATATTTTTATTCCGCGAAAGACACAGTCGTATATCTCGATTATCGGACTCGTACTAAATGCATGTGCATTCGTTTCGGTTTCGCCAATCGCTGAATGGTGGATAGGCAATCAATCACAATCGATCCGTTGATCCGAGGGCTTTGTATAAAAGCTCTTGAGTTTATCAATAAAAGTTATATAATGATATTGTTGAAACCAAAACGTTAATGTTAAACATGATAAAAATGCACGGAATCGTTGCGCCGGATTTTTTTTTCGGAACCGAACCTTACATATTTAACGATAAAATTAATGAATTATTACTTCATTTATCCATTCATTACAATGAAGCAAAATCCACTGCTGATGACAGGCCACCCATATAAGAAAGATTTAGCAGTAGTTGCCACATTTGTGGAACAGTTTTAGCACGAATGGGTTAGCTCGACCGGGGAAGGATCACTAACTCACAAAATACCACCGTAAAATAGTAGCTAAATGCTGCTGTATTTCGTATGTCGAGTGTAGAGAACCGGAGAGTCATTTTACTGGAAACGAGGCATTCCATCTTGGCTCTGACAGGTGACAACGTATCTTCCAATTTATGAACGCACTACGCGGCAAACCTCCCGATACCATCCACATCATCTGGATGCTTGGTGGTCCACCACTGTACGTTTCACTAAGAGTTTTCTCCCGCGTACGATCGTTTTCTGGACCGATACGACCTGGATACCTTCAAGAAAAGAGCTTACTCCTTTCTAAAGGGCCGGCAACGCACCTGCAATTCCCCAGGTGTTGCGGTTGATCATAGGCAGCGGTAGTCACTTAACATCAGGTGAGCCCCTTTGCCCCTTTTGCCCCCTCTTCTATAAAAAAACAGCAAAAATAAAGTCTCACAGCCGGGCATAGTACTTTTTTATTTCGAAGTCGATTAACCATAATTTATGTTGGCAGATTTTATTATAAGACAGGTTTTATTATAAAACTCAAGATGTTTTCCTTTACCGCTGAGTACGTGTGTATATACCACCAATTAATATTGCAATCCCCAGTTTCTTGGTGCAGGTGAGGATTGAAGTCAGTTTCCCCGCGTAATTACTTTAAATTTCATAGACGAGTGCTTATCCTCTGAGTTGCCATGGTCATAGAACATGAATAATATTACGTAGATCATTTTATATTAAATTTTATGAAACAAGTTTTAGAAATAATAAAGTATTTTAATAATTATTCAAGGCATTTTGTCAATAATTAAAAAATATTTTTCACTAAAAATGATTCATAATTTATGACAACGTTTTAAGATAAGAATCACCATGATAAATGACTACAAGACGCGGTTCTCTCATCGTCATACAGTTAATATATCATCACGTTAATCTTTTAAAATAAGTGGCTGGCTTGTGCTCTTGCCAAATGAAAAATATGTACTTACGTTGCACCTTGAAATATATATTTATTAAAGGGCTCATTTATATTCTATCATATTTGTTATTATTTACAAAATACTATGATGTATATTCGTGTTATTTTAGAGCAGAATTTAATACAACTGAGATATTTTCTTCATCCGAATGACATTGAGTTGGACAATTAGGCTTCGATTGTAAGTTAAATAATAACTCAGCTTAAAATAAATGATAGTTAAATTCATAATAGTTCGAAAACTATGGGATATGCCTAAGTTCAGCAATAGATTTTAAGTAATGTATAGTTTAAGCATTCATGATTTCAGTATTTGTGATTTGTATTTCATAATTTAAAATTTCAGCTCATTACATTAAAACTTAAATAATATCCCGAAATTGAAAAAGCCTTAAATAATTTATACAGAAACGGATAATTGATGCTCACTTATGATAATACTAGCTTTTCGCCCCGCGGTGTTCCCGCGTCCAGGTTGTAACGCCCGGACAGTCAACCTACGGTTATTATGATATCACATAACATGAAAAGCTCAAGTTACTACATGGAAACATTCTCATATTTCAAAATGATAACAATTGCAGATTTGAAATTAGACTAAAACTTTTAGAATAGAGAAAACCGCTCTTACATTATTCCTCTTCTTACACCAGGACATTCATCCTCCTTCTTCAACAAATTATTTTCTGTTACAGTTGCCGCTTGTGGAATGCCTTGCCTCTACATATTGTCATGCTAAATCCCTTTTACATATTGTTATGCTTATCCGTCATTTACTCTATTTCCTGCGTTCACTCGTCGTTCTTCATCCTTATCATATCTCCCATCCTTGCTAAATATGCATCCCAAAAATACAAACCCATCTACTTGCGCGATCAACTCTCCTTCTATTCTTATTTCACATATCGTTCTACTTTCTTCTCTTTCAAAAACCATAACTTTCGTCTTACTTGCGTTCACTTTCATACCCTTTTTTTAATGATCTGTTCATTAATGTAACCATCATTTGCAACTTGGCCGCCAACGACGCAAGAATAATTTGATCATCGGCGTACAAAAGGCATTTGACGGTTAACTCACCCATTCTTAATCCGCATTCTTCAACTTTTAAATTTTCCAAACAACTGTCCATAAATAGGTTGAAAAGCCACGGAGAAGCCACACATCCCTGTCTGACAACGATATGGATGCCAACCCAGTGCGAGTGGACCCCGTTGATCCTAACACGGGCACTAGTCCCTATAAAGAGACACCATTGCCTGTATCAACCCAGCACTCAACCCAAATGAGTTCATTGTTTGCCATAACACATCCCTGTCCACTCTGTCGTAAGCCTTTTCCAAGTCTATGAACACTCAAAATACTTTTTGGTTTTTGGCCAAAAACTTCTCCGCAATCATGCGCATGGAAAAGACTTGGTCCGTACACCCCATCCCTTTTCTTACTCCCATTTGTACATCCCATCAGTTTCTTTCATGACCCTTTTAATTAGTACCTTAACATACAGTTTTCCTACAATGATAAGAAGACTGATACCACGGTAGTTTTTGCCATCCTGCTGCGATTTTCCCTTATATATTGTGACTATCACGGCTTTACACCAGTCCGCCAGTACCCGTTTCAGTTCACAGCATAAATTAAACTAGGTGTACAGCAGGCTTGCCACCACTTCCTCTTAGCATTATGAGTAAAACTCTATGATATATCTGGCTGCTTTACCTGCTTTCATGCTTTTTTTTGCTTTCAATATTTCATTTATACCTATTACGCTATCATTATCTCCTTCTTTCGGAGTTTCTATTTCATTTAGTTCATACGTCATCTCCTTACTCATAAACATGCTTTCGAAATATTCCTTCCATCTCTTTAAACTTAAAATTTCATCATTCAGAATATAGCCATTCTCGTCTCTTTCATTTCAATTCATTCATAAGTTCAAAACTATTAGTATTTTTAATGTTGCCTCTGTTTATTCGAATGACAGCACATTTATCTATTCCAAATTCTATTCTAATATCAATGTTTAAATGTGTGTGTATGTGTTAATTCTTACAGTAATTGTAGATCTCTCACTCTCTATACATGTGAATAGGTTGAGATCATCCACGTAAAGTAGATGTGAGATGAGTGAGTTGAACAGTACTTAAAGAATTCAGGGCTGAACAAAACCAAATGGGGCTCAAACTATCGCCCCGGAATTTTCCCTTTCTTAATATTTATAGAGTCCATAGAACTAATTTGCGACTCACTTGGTAATGAAATGAATGTTTTTTATTCAAAATAGATTATTATAAATACTTATTGAAAGTCATTTTTTAATTTACCATTGGTTCGCAAATAAACCGCTGTCCTAGGAAGAACCAGCAAGAAACCCAGCGGGAATTTTTTTAAACATATTTAAATTTACAATAAATTTATTTTGTTACAATTTTCGAATGATTTTTATAGAACCAACATGGTGGCGATCACCTCATTCCCAGGGGTTATTTTCATTTATGTATTCATCTGAAATGAGAACCTCCTCGTGAAGATATTGAAGTCAATAAAAATCTTTGACTTAGTAAAGTATCTTACTTTATTATCTTATGAAACAATCGCAGATAAGGTAGTAATAATAATAACGTGTTATAAAACGAGTATAACTTTTTTTTAAAGTTTTTATTGATACCAGAATACTGAAATTATACTCTAAAATAATATTTTATGTAATATTCAGTGATAATAATGTTAATGATAAAGCGATACGTTTTGTTAAACAGTTTTGGTTTTAAATCCTACTCCTACTTCTTACAAATAATTTGACCAATGTTAAATCGGACCTGATTCGATTGTCACGTGTGTTAAATATAGTAATTCAAACAGTTATTTTTTATTTAGTTTGGAATAAAAGATAAAGGTATACATTCTCCAAGACCCGTATATGCATAATAACAGAGCAGGGAAGCCGCCGTTTACATATTTGTAATGCATAACGATTAGTTCACCGGAATAACAAAAAGGAAAACGTATTAAAAGTATCCCTAGAAAACATTTTATATCAATTTGTTTTAGTCATGTATTTACGGTCCTCGTTTTAACAAAGCTTATTTAACCTATGTTCCAAGCACGCTCTAGTTTGTATTTTACTATTATGCCAAAAAATAGTTTACTTGTCTCAGAATTGACCAAAACTAGAAAAAATTAACCTAAAAATCGTCATGGCGTCTGTTAGTGATCGCGTAATTTCCGGACGAGTTGACCGATTCATCGAGATCATATTCATACGGTATATTTGTCAAGACAATGATGAATAGTTATACTAGGATTCTAGGATTTGAGTGGAGTCGCTACAGTCAGTAATAAATTTAATGTTTACCAAAAAAAAATATCATGTGCAATTAATGTTGGTTTAGTTCCGATAAAGAAATTCATAAATCTTTTCGACCTGAAAAATGGCGATGTGGCCGTGTTACTTGATAAGTTATAAGTATTACTTAATCAATTTTATTTTGAAATCGAACTCACCGCGCTATCTACCGGTACCGATAGGTTAGAGCAACGTCTGCCCAAACTAGCTAGTAAATTGTATATTTTGAAAAAAATATTTTTAATCGGCAATTTATGTTTCCTCCCTCTTTCGATAAAACCACATTTATGAACGGGTTAACTTAATTTATTGAAACTACTTGCTACCAAATTATATTAGCCTTAACGTTGACCGTCACTTGTTATCGTAGTTTTTGCAAAAAGAGTATAGCAAGGAAATGAATGTCGCGCTATTTTTAGTGCGTGTTTGGACTTAACATATGTCGTAATGTTTTATTTCTCAGATATGCAGGTTTCCTCACGATGTTTTCCTTCGCCGCCGAGTACGTGGTAAATCAACACGCGATAAATAACCACTAGAAAGCAATGAAGAAATTCATTGATATTATATTCGGGTTGTACTGTGAAAATTGCTTGAGAATGCTTTGAATCAGTTGATATTTGTGTAAAAAATTAAAATTCGGTAATCCTACATTCTATTAATTTACTGATATTTCACCATCATCTTCATCATTATAACCTATCAAAGTCACCCGGCTGAACTCCCCCTCACAATAGGCTCATGGATTGATTTATAGGGGCGTATTATTTGCCATATTAGCCACGTTTGGCAGGGGGTTGGCAGCTGCAGATTTTTACTATTTAGAGGAAGTTGCTGCTGGCCATCTCCTGTTTCATTTTCTTCTGTCGCCTCAAACAACACCCACTGGATGTACGATACGTGCCAGTGGATATTCTGATATCGCCAATACACGAATAACTTCTTACTTTTAGTTGAACTTTTGTTTATATTCCTGCTTGTGAGTGCTTTGATTTGTATTCCTTAATTTGGAAGCTCTATAATAACTACATACCATACATTTTTAAAGAAAGAGATAAAATTATGCACCCTCTTTATCGGTCTGTCGACATACCACTTCTGAATATGCGTTACTGCCATGGTAGGAACTAGGAACTACTCATCTATATCTTCTTTAGATCCCCACTAGATTTTCTTTAGCTATCAAACTTGTCAAGCAAGTACAAAATCGAATGTCTTGCATATTTACTGTTGTCCCCGTTGCTGATTTCCGCATAGTTACGAGAACGGAGGTCGTCAGATCTTGTATTTTTATAATCGTTCCGTAGACCGCTTGTGCGACAAAACATGTTAGTAAATTCTAGTACATATATAATGTATAAGATTGCTTTTAAGAATTACAATAAGTGATTTCATTACTTACTATTTCGCTAAAAGCTTTGGGCCGCAACCAACAGGATTTTCCCCCCGATTTAAATTAGATGCAAAAGTTACCTGTTCCGAGATATACTCCGACGGCGATTAGTAAATAAATAACAAATTAAATTCCAGTAAAGATTAGCGGCGAAGTCGTACGTACATACATAAATCAAGTCGTTCGGTCGCGCCATACGCCGTAAATTATGACTCAAATATTATGGTAAGTCATGCTTCGTTTTGTAGTTGCATGATTTTAGGTCTGGATAGTGAAAGAAGCTCTTGGGTGCGTTTCAGTGAATATTGTTTCTTATAACTTTCTTTTTTTATTTTATTCGTAAGTAAATTTATACCTCAGTGACTAAAATTGAAATTTTACTCTAAATACATTACGTTGTTCTGAAAAATGTCGACCTCAATAATTAAAAAAAATTGAGATTGCCAAGCATTGCCAAGCATGGCACAACTATGGCAAAACCCCTCCTATGCAATATTATACAATGTGTTTTTTTGACGAGGTGTAATAAATTAATATAATACGAATTAATAATTGTCATGGAATTAGGTTTAGGGACATCTTATTCACTTTGTTAACCAAACCAAAAATACTTATACGTAATAATATGGTAATATGTAATATGGTGGTAGAGCCACACTGTAGCTATATTAGTAATATAGCTGTAGCACGAATGGGTCGGCTTGACCGGGAAAGGACCACGCTCTCACAGAATACCAGCGTAAAACAATAGCTTAATGGGAAATATTAAAAATACTACCTCAAATGGCTTAGCAAGATCCCCCGTTATGCCGAAAATATTACAGAATTAATTTTGAAATAAATAAATAGTAAAGTTGAGGATTAATGTTAAGTACCATGTTAGACGTAAACACGATTCCGTAAAATTTTCTCGATAGAAAAAAATCTAAAGTTACCTCCAAACTGAACAATAAACCACTGTTATTCATAAAATACTTTAAATTAGATCATGAAATTTTGCATACTAACTGAGCTAACTGTAAAGCAGGGCTTATGTTTTTTATTCTTTTTTAAATTAGCATTATTTTCACTGCAAAAAGAAATTACTTAAACTATCGGCGTCTTGAAGCTTGTTTCCCGCCACCCGGTTAGTCACGCTTCGGCTTTTGAACGGGGAAGCTGTGTCACGATCAGAATACACTTTACGCAACAGGACGACGTAAAATTAAAATGGGAAATAAGCGCGGGGAAGTGGAGGCGACATTAGAATTTGAGCTGAGTTACTATATCCCCTTAACGCTGCTGTGTTTCGTAAGGTGAGTGCAGAGACCCGGAGACCTTTCTTACTGGAAAGGAGGCATTCCATCATTCCGCACGATTGACAACGAATTTGCATTTTGATTCGTAACCGAGGATACATGTAGATGTCTATGGGACATAGCATCGACTTACCATCAGGTGGACTATGTGCTCGATTATGACTCTTCTAATATAAAAAAATACAATAATTAATAAAACCAATATGAAAATTCTGTATAGGTAGAATCCCCTCACCAAGTTCTGCCTATATATAAATATGTTCCGGTCTGAAGGGCACAGAGTACAGGTATTATAGCAGGGTGTGAGGCATTCCATCTTAGTCCCCAGGTAACAACGCATATGTAGCATTATTTGTTTAAAGGCAGCTGCAGGTGTTCATGGCCTGCAGGAGCCACTGACCATCAGGTGGACTAAGTTCCTTTGTCAGTTTAGTTTTATAAAAAAACCTAATAGGTACTTTATAACGATGAAGCTTCAGATTTAAGGAAGTAAAAAAGTAGGGAACGACCTAGAACAAAGAACAAGCACCGTGCTTTTTGGCTATCTGTTGTTTTACTTGTGTTTAGTTGCGGACTTGAGATGTATGATATTAAAGACCATGATGAAGGAAGTGAATGAAATACTGTTGCCTTACAAGCTGTAATTATTAATACGTATTTGAAGCGTGCAAAGGCAGGCAGTCACTAACTTTCGTGATAATCGTATTGAATTACTTAATTGATTCCTTTCATAAGGTATAATAAGCTGCATTTTAAGGCTCGGCCTTGTAAGTCAGGTGGGAGTAATTTAAGTAATAAATGATAATTGGAGTAACCAACACGCTCCGCAATGCATATCATAATCATCACTTAATTCTGAATAAGAAAATTAATGTAAAACAATTATTACAATATTCTAATTTGCGAACGTTTAAATACAGAAATTGTAAGTGGAAAATCAGCACTAAAGGTTAATAACAAATCAGGACAGGATCAGGACAAGGAAAGAAAGTTTGCTGCACTTGGTAACAGCTTAAGAAAATTGATTACATAAATATGACCCACTGGCTCTCGTATTAAGAAATTTCGGTTTAAGAAAAAAAAAACCATTTATCATTCAGTAGTTCGTAAGATGCGGAAAAGGTAAACTGTAACATGTGATGGGCAACAGCATCTTCGTGATAAAAACTACATACGTACATACGTATACATAAACACTCACGCCTGTCACCCAGAGGGGTAGGCAGAGACTACAGACTTCCATTTGGCACGATCCTGACAC
>DWHP01003575.1:0-13275 GCA_018247895.1 Parnassius honrathi
CCACGTCTCGGTACCGTAGGTCATCACTGGCAACACGCACTGGTTGTACAATTTTGTTTTCAGGTTTTGAGGTATAAACATATTATAAGCAACTTATCTGAATTTAGATACAAATTAATCTTATTTACTGCGTCATTTTAATGATCGCCCTGTATTAGTATACTTCGGGCAGTAAACTGGTTCATTCTTTTAGTTCTATTAGATTTCGTCATATATACTTTATTTTTACATGTTACATAGAAAATTTAATATAAAAGAGTTGGTAACCCAGCTCCCGGCCGACCTAAGCCCAATGGGAAATTTATTCAGGTTTGAAAGGAGTGTTAGCAATACAATCACAACACAAGTGTTAGTAGGTTGTTCTTCTTCATTAGAGGTCCACCGCCGGACATGAGCCTTTACAAATTTTAGGAGGCTTTAATTGTCTTCTCATAAATTCAACGATGCTTTTCGCGTCGGTCTTCGTATTTTGATCTGGCGTAAGCGAGATGATTATACCGCCACCTTTCGGAAGCTTTGAGATTTATTTTGTATTTTCCGGCTGATATCATCATTAGTAGCTACATTTACGACTATATTTACCAGTTAAAGCCACGCTGCAGCTATATTATGGTTGTAGCACTCATAGATCGGTTCGACCACGCTCATACAGAATACCAGGGTAAAATAGCCGCTTAATGATGTACCGAAGATCCCTTTTTAATGGAAACGAGGCATCCAATTTTAGACCTCAGGAGTGATTAAGCATCTGCATTTTCAAACGTAGATGTCAATGGTCCACTGTATCCACTCACCATCAGGTGGACTGTGTGCTTGTTTATCACGCTTATTCTATAAAAAAAGTGTATTTTTCAGAGCAATACAAAAGTATAAGTGTTTTGATCACGAATCATTCTGTAACTAATAAATTAATAAACTAACATTAAAAAGGTGTACATTCAAGGGAAAAAGGCCGGTCCAAAAATCTACGATTTCTGATTTGGTAAGAATTTTAGCTCTGGCTCTGGTTGGGATTCGAATCTGAGACTCGCGACATAATAGGCAAATACTATACATGTAAGAACATATTACATTTTTGTTATAGATATACTAGGATTGTACCTATTATTTAACCTACGCTATAATCTTTAACTGAAAAATTTATTTGAGGATGTGGATCGTTGGGGCTTATTGATGGAGTTACAAACAAACCAATTGTCACTGCCACTGCCAAGCTGTAATTGCTCACTCTTCCCATTCCTCGGTCGCAGGTCGTGGGTCCCATTCGTAGGTCGAGGTTATTTCATCGTTTACTCTTAGAATTTTATAACAAATAGTTGGATATTTCTAATTTATGTTACGTTATGTGCTTTATCAGTCTCAAAGGACCTGTACTCAAACGTTCGACTCGACCATAAAAAAACTATATGCAAGTTGTATGTGGTTTTATTACTTCGGCACTGGCCGCGGAGTAAGAGTATTGTTAAAGAGCCTTTTCCGATACGCGTGTCAGTAAGAGGTAATAAAACCACATACAATTAGCAAATATAGAAATTATTTTATTTAATATATCATGGTCGAGTTTCTGAAGTAAAGTTATTTGTTCACGTTTGAGTACTGACATTGAGAACGCACTTACTGGGAACCACAGGGTTTTTATTACACATTGTATATTAGAGAAGACAAGTTATTTTAATTTTTATGTAGGATAGGGTGATAAGCGAGCACACAGGTAAATGGTTGCTGTGGTCCATAAACATTACATCTATTCCCGATTACGAATCAAAATGCAGATGCGTTGTCACCCGTGAGAATGAAGATCGAATGGTTTGATTCCAGTGAAAAGGGTCTCCGGTTCTCTACACTCACCATACGAAACACAGCAGCGTTAGGCTGCAATTTTACGCTGGTATTCAGTGGGAGCGTGGTCCTTCCCCGGTCGAGCCGAGCCATTCGTGCTACAACTATACCTACTACTAATACAATTGCAGCATGGCTCTGCCACGTATAAATATGTCATGCGGTTTAATTCTTCACCACTATCTAAAAGTCCATTGTTCTCTCTCTATGTAAGGAGGACTTTACATAATCGCAACTCTTGACAGACGTATCTGCTATTGTACACAGGTTACAATCACGACCCTCATTTTATAAAAAAAAATGGATAATTGTGCTACAGTTATAACTTCAATTGTTGCAATTTACTAAATAACCACAGTTATAGCCAATCAAAAATTCACCGTTAAGTATGTGTTCCATAGGTTGTTTCGTATCTTCCATAGTTACCACGTTAGGTAGCCAGGTCGGCAACGGCAGTATTTTTAATTTTTATAATGTTTATTAGAAACGCGCTGCTGACCACCTCCTGGTTTGTTTACATCTGTCGCCTCTTACTACATCTACGGTAATATATGGCGACATTCTTACACCATGGCGGAGTACACGATATGGTACTTTGAATACGGTAGTGAATAAAATACTACTAAATAGTTTATATTCATGTTAGATTTTTGGAATAAGTACCGTATTGAGAATTTTCTTCTTCTCATTGTTTTCTCGATTATCGAAGTTATAAACAATTTATGTATTTTATTCACTTTTATATTACACACAGTTACAATTTTAAATTTTCTTTTAAAGTATTTTATTCTAATTCCCTTTATCTGATGATTGCAAAATCGACGGTTAATATGACAACGCAAGTGAAGGTCATTTCCTTTTAAAACTTACGTGAACGAAATAAAGTAATATTCTAAATTGAATTAATAGCGTATGTACATATATATATTGAACTTGTTCGTTGACCTTGCCTTTCAAAGGTCATGGCAGGAGGAGCCTTCCCTCGACGCCCGGATTATCGCACCGGATTCAATTTCGTACAGACGGAATTCACAAGCGAAAGCGGTGAACGTTAAAATTATTTAACATAGCATAAAAAGCAACAGGAAATGTGTAAGTAAAATTGCAAATATATGATGCGTGGTTTCTAAAAAACAATTCTTGAAACACCCACAAAATGGTGGTAAAATTACCAATGGCTAAAAAAGATAGCGTTTACAGTTGACGTTATTTACGCAGTTACGACAATTTCTCCTTACCATCGTATGCATGCTGTCGCAGTCTTTATTATCAATTGATTACTATTGATAATGTCCTAGTAGCTCAATGAATAAGTGCTGGCATCAAAAGTTCATAACACACGAGCAAATTGAGTTCGACTCGGTTCCACTTAAATTAATAGAAAATGAAAACATAGCGAAGAATCTTCTAAAAAAGAAAAATGTAAAGAAAGAAGGAGAAATAATAGGAAAAAAATGAAGTCTACGCACTGAGGCAACGCGGTGAGCTTCTCTCTGCCCTAAAACCCTACCCTAGGAATGACAACACTGTAAGACGGATAGACTGTCGCTTTTCTGTTAAACGTGCCGGAGATGGAGGCACTCAAAGTTTATGATTTTCAAAAGTCTTCAAATGCATTAAAACACCTATTTAGACACAAAGAGTGCGTAATTTTGTCTTACAAAGCATTCTTGAAAGCGGCTTGAAAGGCAAATAAAAATGAACAGTATTTTAATTTCCTCCATTACTTACTATTTGAACCACAACAGTATGTTGATGTCCTTACTGAAAGTTTCAATGTCAAGAGACTGTATGCTCATGGTCATTATACAGAAAATATATAATTCGCGGTTTAATTCATACGGTTTAATTTATTAAATTGTAATGTTTACTTAAAAGGTTTTAAAAAATCGTCTAAAGCGACGGAAATGTAATTAAAATCTTCTTATTTCAACAACCCGTTATTTCCAACATTTGGTCTAAGGCGTCTCCTTGTGAGGAGGGACTTATATTACTAAGATTTATTTTTAAATATATCGTTTACCTATTTAAAGTGTAAATAAAGCTACACGTGCCGCTTTTGTTGTGATATAAAATACGTAATTTAAATTATAAGTATGTATACATTTTTTTTATAGAATAAGGGTGACAAACGATCACACAGTCCACCTGATCGTAAGTGGTTACTGAGGCCCATATGCATCTACATCTATCCTCTTCTATCATTTGATTACGAATCAAAATGCAGATGCTTTGTCACCCGTGAGGACTAACATGGAATGTCTCGTTTCCAGTAAAAAGGGTCTTCGGTTCTCTACACTTACCACACAAAACACAGCAGCGTTAAGCTGCTATCTTACGTTGGTATTCTGTGAGAAAATTAAATCAGGTATACGTTTATATGTCCTATGATTTCATAATGTATGTATAAATCTCAAAATAAATACTTCAGAATCTGTGTTATATCATAGTTTTCGTTTGAAGCCTTATATAAAAAATATGTCAGTAATGCAATGCATATTCTTAGAGATTGCACTTATACTAGTGTACAGTTAAATTTGCATTGATATCGCGTGTAGTATATATCCGTAGAATTGATATTCATGCAATTTGTTCTGAAGGACGTTAGAGCGGGGGTGACGTCTATGATCTACGCAAAGTATTTGCCCTAACCTCTCAGTTTTCAGCATTTCAGTTTGCACCGCGGCACTGGCCAGATATCTTAAAGAAATCTGTGCTTGACTAAACAATCAAAAACTTTGTCGGTTCAATTTTGAATATTAAAATTTTGTAAACATGTAAAGATTACAAATTTTTCGTTTGTAAGGTGTGTCAATTTTATTAAATAGCAAAGTATCGTAGCACATTTTTATGGGTTTGTTGTACGTTATTAAATGTGTTAATTAACTTTTTGCTTTAAGGTGCAAAAAGAAAAAAAGGATTTATATTTAAATACATTGCGCAGCTTATTAAACAGTTCGTACTGTTTAAGAGATGGCGGAGTGCGGTGAGAAGTTATACCCAAAGTGTAACAACAGCGTGTGGTTGAGGTCGTGCGATGAAGAGGTAACGCAACCTATTTCCGGCACGGTTACAGGTGGGATATTACGTGTTAGTTCTGCTTCTCCTTCATCATACCCCTTAAAAGTTTACTCCTGCACATAGAACTATCTAGTTGTGAGGAAGATATTAATTGTCATGCTTGACAGACGCGTTGACGACCAGATATCTCATACCCTTGATGCTTATACCCATCGCCAGTGTGGGTATTTTACATCTGGCGTAAACGAGCTTCTATGGCGTCGTGTCGTCACCCTCGAGACCAAATAGGGTGATGGCTTCTTTTATGCCGCTAACAAACGGTAATAATAACTTTAATATATAGATCAAATGTAGAATAAAATCGTTACTGTTACTGCCTATCCTAAGTTCTACTCCTAGACTGGGTCACCTGGATATTTGCCATCGTTGCCTCGTTTCCAACATTAAACCTTTATTGCCTTTTACCTCTACTTATCCACAAGATGCTGTGCGGTAGCAGCTACTCGTTTAACAGAATACAACAGAGTATACTATATTCGTTACAATATATTCCGTATAAATACTTTTGACTTTTTATTTCGATTATGGCGTCAAGTCCCCAATAGTTTTATGCTATCTATTTCGAAGGACAAAAAATGTTATAATTGTACGGGTCACAAAAACGTAATTATTTGCTCTACAGAACTTGTGTTTAGTGTGTTAGATGTATCTAATGCTAAACGATTCAAAGGTAGTTTAGGATAAAACGTCGAACAAACGGAAACAATCACGAAACATTCATTATCATCATCATTTATTACAGACTATTACACGTCTACTTTTGAATACAGGCCCACTTATAGATTTCCTTATTTGCTATAGTTGCAACATCCATAGTTTTTTAATATTATGATTGAGTTGTTGTCAGGATAATGTTGTTGTCCGTCCCCTGTTTAAGTTTCCCTCTAACGACACGGGAATAATTAACGGATGATTTTTTTACGCGGTCACTACACGGTTTCACACGTCATAATCATATTAACAAATATTCTCTTTCCGTCTGGGATTTAAGCATATGTTTATTGCCCAAATACTAATTATACGTGGTAGAGACACGTCGTAGCTGTTATGGTTGTAGTGTGAATGGGTCGGCTCGACCGAGAGAGGACCACACTCTTACAGAATACCAGCGTAACGTAGCAGCTTAATGCTGCTGTGTTGGTGAGTGTAGAGAATCGGAGACCCGTTTTACTGGAATCGAGGCATTCCATTTCAGTCCTCAAGGGTGACAACGCATCTGCATTTTGATTCCTAATCGAGGTTAATTGTAGATGTCTATGGGCCACAGCATCCACTTACACCATGTGGACTGTGTGCTCATTTGTCACCCTTATCCTATAAAAAAAAACTCAAATGCTACTCAACTTTAAAACGTCGTTAAGTGTCACTGTGTCACAGTCGCTTTGACTTAAAGTGAGACAACACGAGACTTAATGTCATCTTAAAATTGAGTACTCGTAGCGTTTGATTATTTGGGCATAAGATTCCCAATAGATTTTACCATCAAGTTTATTCCTCACTTCACAAGTCCACTGCTAAACATGTACCTCTTTCTTTGAAGGGAGAATTTGTTTGAATCGTCACGCGTGGTAGGTGGATGTTCAATCACAGATCCAAACGTCTTGCGTTGTTGACGCTGACGCTGGCTTCCGTCATAGGTTTGGGTATTTTGACGTGTGGCGCAAACGAAGATGGTCACGCCGTTATCTCTCGGGAGCCATTTATCAATAGCCGTCAGATCTCATGGCTACAAGATCTTTCTCACATATCCCGTATCCGCTTCTGAGAACACCGACGGGACAAATGATGTGATTCTCTATTGTCGGGACCACACGTTAATTCCATCAACCCGTTGGCATATAAAACGTTCACTGTCAAAAGAACTGAAGAAAATTACTAGTATACATATAAAATAAAATGAATAAACCCAAAGACAGTGCTGAGTTTTTAATATAATTAATCAATCACTTCGAACCCTATTAATCAATTTAATTTTCTACTTCTTCGTCATCAGTATGTGTAAATTCGATTGCTGAAAACAAGCTACGATTGTAGGCAAGGATATTCCGTAATACTTAAGCTTTGTAAGTAGACTGGTGATGCGTACTTTTGGTTCTGGTCGTCAGTTCGGTAATTTTGTATATTTTTTATTTGTCACCCTTATAGAATAAGGATGAGAAACGAGCACACACTCCTCTGATGGTAAGTATACATTTATATATATCTTCAATAAGGAATTAAAATGCAGATGTATTGTCACCCCTGAGGACTAAAATGGAACGCCTATTTGCCAATAAAAAGGGTCTCCTGTTCTCTATACTCACAATACGAAGCACAGCAGCATTGAGCTGCTATTTTACGCTGGTATTCTGTGAGAGCATGGTCCTACCTCGGTAGAGCCGACCCATTCGTGTTACAACTATAATGTAGTTGCAACGTGACTCCACTACGTCTTTAATATATCTCGTATAGATAAGGGAAAGCGCAATAAAGAAACTACGGTTAGAGATTTTTATATTTGTTTTTTTATGTACCTACTATTTTATTTTATATGTTAAAACTGTATGAGTGTAAGTTGCTGAATAATGATCTTAGGATTTATATTGTGTATTATCTGTAGCACATCGGATGCCATAAAATCTTCTGTGTCATTCCTGAGTTGTCACGACCAAAGAGATGTGACGAGGGGTGATGGTTTCACATATGTTGCAAATTTTTTGGTTGACACGAGTCTCTTTCAAATTAAAAGTTTATTTCGAAATTTGGAAAGCGTAATACGATCATAGTACGAGATTTTTTGTATCTTGAAATATAATTTAATTTGTATTTTGAAGGATGGATAGTTTTAATAGTGGTAATCTTGTCATACACGTTTTTAATGGCGTCTACAGTCATTTATCGATTTTGGCGTTCACCTTCAAGAATTATATTATGCGTATACCGCATAGTCAGACACTTCTATTTATTATAATGTTCTTCTATTTATTACATTGCATGTATATAAACTATAATTAATATACAGGCAAATTTCATTACTCTTAATCTACGTTGTCGGCGTTAAATCGATCCTATAAATATTTAGAACGAAAAAAATATTTATACTAAGTAGGGAATCACACAAGATACAACACTAAATACAAATTGAATAACAAAATTAGAATCACAGACGGACACTATATCATATTTATCTGTATGTCTGTGAACCGTTCCATCTTACTATTTAGAAAAGACAATGTGATACATGCGCCTTATTTCCTGAAATTGTTTGCACGTGTCCATGAGCTGCTAACCACTTACAATTGGGCAGACCGCGTTTCGGTTTGTCACATCCAATATTATAAAAAGTTGATCTCATGGTGAAACTATAACGGTTAGTTTCAGATTTTGAATTCTTTTTATAGGATAAAGGTGACACACGAGCACACAATCCACCTGATTATAAATGGTTGCCGTGGCATCTGAATCTGTCTTCGGTTACGAATTAAAATGCAGATGTGTTGTCATTCATGAGGGTTAAGATGGTATGCCTCGTTTCCAGTAAAAAGAATCTCCGGTTCTCTACACTCATCATACGAAACACAGTAGCGTTAAGTTGCTACACTACGTTGGTATTCTGTGAGTATATAAATGTAGCTGAAGCATAGTTCTACCACGTAAAAAGTTTCTTACAATTCCTATTTTACGACCCTCACGGTAAGTATACAAAGATTATTTGTTGACTGTAGAATAACAAGTCTGTCTGTCTGTCTACGAAGATTCTTGTAAGAGTCTTTTACCAGTAAACTTCAGTTAAAAAAATTATGCAAATAAATCTTTCCCAAAGTACTTCAACATATTTTACGCAGGTAATTTACCTTATTGGCTACGAGGAAGCTTATTACGTAATGGGCCGGGATCGCTAAAAGTTGGTTCAATGCGATTCGAACATTTGTTTGACAGTTCAGCGCTTGTACACAGGTAAGTTTATATTTGATTGACTTATTTAGATGTAATTTTAGCGTCGGTCGTTGCGTGCGTCAAATGGTGGAAAATCGTCTAGATATGTTTTAAAAAGAGCTATACAAAACTTAATTAAATAAAATTTGAATCTTTGTATTTTATGCACTAGCTTATTGGACCAAAAGTGAGAAGGTAGTATGAACTTCTGATCTGTAATGTTTTGTTTTTGAAAATGCTTGTCATTCATTTTCGGTTTGTTATAGCGTATTGTCGAACTGCTTACAAAAAGGATGACATGTGCACACAGTTTATCATATGTGGTAAATAAATGTTGTGTCCCATAGACATCTACATTTATCATTTTTTAAGTATTAAAATGCGAATGCGTTGTTACCCCTTAGAACTAAGATAAGTAGTAAAAAGCGTACCGTAAGTAGTAAAAAGCATCTCCAGCTTTTGTTACTTACCACTCGAAACACTGGTGACTAGTAAACGTGGTCTGTCTCCTGTCTGAGCGTGTGGCAATAATACGGCTGCAGCTGGCCCCACCACGTACAAAATAATAGATCTCAATAATGGCGATGTGGAACAAGCTCCTAAAGGTTCCTGGCTTCTGGTTAGTTTTATCAAGATAACGCACCGGCTCACACACAGAAATCTAAATTTGCCTTATTACTTAGATTTCTGTGGGCTCACGTCTATCGTAGCGATGCGATGGCTGAAATTCAAGGTGTTTTTATACAGTTATTTTAACTATTTTAGATATTGAAGGGATATTTGAGAGGACAGAGATTTAAAGATAATGAACTGACTATTATTGGCATATGTACATGTTTTATTATTGCAAATAAATATACCAAATAAAAAAATCTTATTAAATAAATGTTGTTAAAATACCTACTTTAACATAGATCTAACATATGGAGGACAATATAGTATTTCCACAGAACTCCTTACTTGTACTCGCATATATATTGTTAACAAAATTTTCGCCGTTTTTTTTAAGTGTCAAATATAATGCAAATCGGTATAGTTTTTGATATTTATTAGAGTTTAAACAAGTTTGAATTAAATAAAAGATGTTGAAATAATTTCTTGCTTCAATTCCAAATCATAAAACATAATCTTAGATAACGTTTTCAATAGAAAATTACAGTTACTGTTTAGATTATTGACATATAGAGCTCTGGTGGCTCAGAGGTAATGCGTTCGCCGTAAATTCCGCAGTACGGGAGCAGCTTGGGTTCGATTTTTGCCACTGCCAATGACATTTTTGACTGCAATTTTAAGTGCAACGTGCTTGACGGTAAATGAACATATTGTGGGGAAACCTGCATTTATGAAAATTAAAAACAATATTTCGAAAACATGTAAAGTCTGCCAATACGCATTAGTAGAGCGCGGTGGAAATTTCCTTGCTCTTAAACCCTTTTTAACGATTATATGCAGTAACTTCATTTTACTGAAATAGATACTTGATTTCATTACTACTTTCGTTGTTTCCTCAATCGAAAACACGGTAAACAATTTAAAAATATAAAAACACTTGAGCGATTCGTTAATTTAGTGCTGTGTCTGTAAAAAATATTTCTGAGACATGTGAAGTAAAATATTTCGAATGTACTCGTACTCGTACATGTATTAGAGCCAAAAAACACAAATGTAAAAATGTAAAAAATATATAAAAAGCCGACCCGGCTAGACTGAGGAAAGAACACGCTTTCAGAGAATACCAGCGTAAAATAGCAGCTTAATGTTGATGTGTTTCATACGGTAAGTGTAGAGAACCGGAGACTCTTTTTACTGACAATCGGGTATTTCTTATTTATATCTTATTTATCAGGAGTGAAAACGTATCTGAATTTTTGACATCCATTTCATGGCATTCACTTACCATCACGCGGACTGTTCGCTCTGTCGCCCTCATAGAATACTACAATACACACATAATAGAACGGGGGAGTGGGCGGAGCCCGTGTAGCCACTAACATGTCAATTAACACCTATAAATGTCAACACATCTCTTTTGACGTTACAATCGTTTCAAATTTTTGTGTCAAGCGTCGCTGCATGCAAATTATTTAAAAATGCCAGATTGCATATTAAAATTTAAAGGATTTTTTTAATGATGATCTTGAACATTAATCAAAAGTCTCAAATGTGTAAATTTACTCAGTCTGTCAACACAGCACATTGATTTGTGGTAGTGATAATGCGACGTAATTGCTTGTATATGTGCTCCCGGCGTCACCGATCACCGATTCTCGTACAAAATAAGATTGACCATTCTATTGTGTATTATAGTATTGTATGATCACCCTAATTCTATAAAAAATAATCTCGTCTACATTCACTGCAATAGTGCGGTAGACTTACTATTTAGCAGTGTAGCTGTAACTACCTAATTTTGTAATATGTTCATATATTAAATACCTTAAATTCCCTACAGATTATTAAATGGTACTTTTTCTTTAGCTCCTTTACAAACTTCAAAAAAAAAAACATTTCATTACAGACTTTAAAAATAGGCCTGCCCCATAGATTGCCTCATAACGCACCTGTTTTATAATTTTGAGCTACTATCAGAACGATTTTGTTATACATCTCCCGTTTCAATGTTCCTCCTGTTAGGGCACTAACTGGACGATACGGCGCAGCAGATATTCTAACACTGCCATTCCACGCTCAACACAAACCTTAAAGTTCTTGTAGAGTTGTAGCCAAGTTCTTGTACAGATGTTATATGCTTGTATTTTTTTATAAGAAAAGAGTGACAAGCGAGCACACAGTCCACCTGATGGTAAGTGGTTGATGTGGCCCATAGACATCTACATCTATCTTCGTTTGCGAATCAAAATGCAGATCCGTTGTCAGCCGTGAAGACTAAGATGGAATGCCTCTTTTCCACTAAAAAGGATCTCCGGTTCTCTACACTCACCATACGAAACACAGCAGTATTAAGCTACTATTTGTCGCTGGTATTATGTGAGGGCGTGGTTCTTCCCCGGTCGGGCCGACCCATTCGTGCTAAAACTATACAATTAATATAGCTGCAGCATGGCTCTACCACGTAGTAAATAGTTGACATTAAAACAAACTAAACCTAGAGGATATTACCTTAACCTTCCACTAGCGAATATTTGAATCACATAATATGTTAAAAGAGGGATTTTTTCACACACGCAGCGTTAAATCTCATCCCACTTGTGCTTGTGGCTGCTTGTTATCTTTTTCATTCTGACGTTGTCTTCAGGAAATATTGAATTATTCTATGTGATCTTACTTTGTGGAAGTCATATACTATCCTAACGGTGTAGAAAGGAAATTGTCAAGAATATGAATTTTAAAGATAATGAAATGCTTGTGAACGACCTGTTTTCCGTGTTCATGAATGTTAAACTAGCATTGCAATAATTATTAAGATCCATTATTTCAGTATGAATATTAACGTAGTAGCAACGTTGGTGAAGCTATGCTGCTGCCCTATTATGGTTGTAGCACAAATGGATCGACTCACCCGAGGAAGGAACGCTCTCTCACGGAATACCAGCGTAAAATAGCAGCAAATACTACTGTGTTTTTTATGTTGACTGTAGTGAATCGGAAATACCTTTTGCTTCGGTATCGGAAACAAGGCATTCTATCTTGGTCCTTGGGGGTGACAACGCATCTGTATTTTGATTACTAATCGAGGATTGATGTGGATGTCTATAGGCCACATCGTTCACTTACCATCAGGTGTACTTAGTATTCGTTTGTCACCTTTATTTTATATAAAAAAATCCGAATGCAATGTCATGTCGTCCACGTACTAAATTTCAGTCGAACGGCTTCCTGTGAGTCGTTGCATCTCATGCATAAATTATTCACATGCGGATAAGTGTAATCCCAAGGCGGGCAGATGGCGGTAATTGAATACGGGACAAGGCCAGAACGCAGTGGAATGTGCACGTCGTATCAACGTGTAATTTAATAAGAAACATGTTATCTAACTGCGAAATTCCTTTTTATTACGTGTTTGTTACGACAAGATTTTTTATTGCAAGTGTGAAGTCATTTGTCTACATGTACACTATTTTTGAATAATTAAATGGTGGCATTCGGACCTTTTTGGAATTCACTAGATTATAAACTGTTTGCCAGCTTGTGTTGTGAATATTTAACTTATAGTATGAACGCATGTGGGTTTTTTTAGAAGTGTTTCCAGGTTAGAAGTAGAAACTAGAAAGTAAAAATAAAACTAGAAGTAGAATTCCTCTTGCTGTATACACTGCATTTATTGTTAATCATTATAAGTATATTATATAATTCCTCTGTCCTCGTGTATGTGACTGAACTCCTCCTAAACGGCTGGACTCATTACAATGAAATTTTGTGTGCGTGATTAAATTTCTCCGAGAATAGTAGACTCACAATTGGACCCAATGGGTGGCACTG
>DWHP01003576.1:0-13274 GCA_018247895.1 Parnassius honrathi
TATATATATATATATATATATATATCGACTGCTTAGTCTAGTGGACAGAGGTATCTGGCTAATATACTAAAAGCCTCAGATTAGTATCGCTGAAACCACTGGTTATATTCTGACTGACTCTGAAATTACATCCCGGTATGATTCTGAACTTAACGTATACATCGGGCATGGATAGGTTAGGTAGAGTGAGTGCTATAGTATGCAAATACTTTAGCTGTTTTCTAATATTATTAGAGCAATTATAGGGTTCAGATGATGCAGAAGTTGTTTACATTGTCGAGAAAATACGGTATTGAGTAACAATGTCTAAGGTGCAAGACATCCGATACTGTATTTATCAATAAGTCGGCTAGTCTAGAGATTTCTCCTGTTCACTAAATTACTAGTGGTGTATTAAACATAATAATGACTTTCAATAAGTATTATTTAAAATCTATATTGAATTTCTATTCAATATAGATAATAATTCAATATAGAGTTACATTTGTATATCTATAGAATTAAACCCAGTTGTAAACTTCCTATGAATTGTCAAAGATTTGTATTTTTCTTTAATAATCACAGTAAAAGTTCAAAATACATCAGTCATTCTTCTGAAATATAAATAACTTACTGTTAAAATAAACCATACACGTATGATAAATAAAGTCATAAAATCGTTACACAACTTTACGACGAGATAAAAATTTTATTTAAAAAGAGCACAACGCCATTGTGCTAACATTGTATTTTACTTTTTTAAATATGGCGACCTAAACGTCCAGAAAAATTACGAGCTAATCGATCATTACATGGTCTTATTTAAAATAACGGTTGTTGATACGTGACGTTTAGAATGTTGCTCTATTTAAAAAAATTCGAAGTGTCAACGGACAATAGTGTTGCTATTTTATTGCTGGGTGTAAATCAAAACACTCGTAAATCTATTGATATTCTTCCTTCACAGTTTATGATGGGAAAGTGACAAAAATTTTATTTAATATTTTTACTGTGCTCTGAACTCCAACCGATTCGAACAATATTCAAAAGGGTTAAGATTATTCTTATAACTTTACGCTCTGAAAATTACAATGCTAAGTGTTTTCGCGAGTAATCATGCTTATATTTTGTTGTTTCTTGTCAATTATAATTCATTATTCAGTATTTTATAAGTAACTAGCTTGCCAGGCAGACGTTGTTCCGCCCTTTTCGATGACCCTTTTTCATGTCCTATTAAAAATACTTAAATTCGCAAAAAATAAATTTGTGGGTCACCCATGGGTAAAAAAAACTATCTTATCTCTCAAGTTGGACCAAACTGCACACGTTGTGCAATTTGATTAAAATCAGTTAAGGAGTTTAGGAGTCCATCGCGGACAAACAACGTGACACGTACCTAATTTATATATATTAAGATGTGTTACCTTCACCCCTTATACCCGGTATCAAAATAATAGAGTTTAAGTTTTGGTACAGTTTCTCTTTATTCACCAGAGATACCGTTGGCACAGGTTTAAGGGCAAGACAAAGTCCGAGATTCTGAAACAGTTTCTCGAAAATGTAGGGTTTTCGTCGAAACACGGCTTAGCTTCTGAACGTTCGAATGATACCTTCAAAAAGTGTCGGTTATAACCGGGCGGGAAAAAAGTTTCTTCGTATTTTGTTTGTATAAAATTGAAAAAAAAATATCTTTGTATCTGGCTGCTTTTATATAGGATATAGTATACAGGATATTAAGAAAAATAAAAATAAAAAGTAAAAAAAACGCTTTCCCGCTTATTTTTGAAGTGTTTTTCTGTCCACCTAAATGAGTGAATCTAACGAAGAAATTCGATACATTCTGAAGTTTTATTATAAAAAAAGGGAAAAATTGACTCAAGCCAAGAAAAAAGTTTGTAACGTTTATGGACTAAATGCAGTATCGGTAAGAGTAGCAGAAATTTGGTTCAAGCGTTTTAATTCAGCAAAGTCAAAGATGAAGCATTTTTTGTATTTATTAAATATATAAAAAATCGGATTTCCACCTCAACGGGATTATATAACTATTTACAAGGTGGCAACAAGTTATCGAACAAAATGGCACGTATATATTATATAATAGATATAATATAAACACACACCTGTCACCCAGAGGGGTAGGCAGAGACTACGGACTTCCATTTGGCACGATCCTGCCATGATGCCATGATGACACACCTCTTTCGCCTCCTTTACATCCATATATCTACGCATACATGATCGTCGGTTAATAGTACTACTTCTAATGTGGCCAATTTTCTAATAGTCGCCAATTTGGTCGATAAACTTTCTTCTAGGGCGTCCCTTCCCGACTCTGCCGTTCACATCTGCCATATAAATTTGCTTTGTCATATATTTGTATATATTTTAATGAAATTAAACTTTGAAAACTATATGTCTTGAATTTTTGTATACAATACGAACAAACTTTTCCCCGACCTTATATATACTCGTAGTTATGTAGAGTCGGTCAGAATTTGTCTTACGTCACATTACTCGCATTTCGTCCACAAATTAGAATATCAAAGGGCCTTCCAATAATTCGTCATTTTTACGTAACGAAAGTCCAGTGGTAAACTTGGGTCTCCTCAATAGATTTCTCATATTATTATAGTTAACTAAATTATTAAAGACACGTTTAACAAGTAGTTTGACAACCGCAGTTTTTTTTCAAATATTTTGAGATATCATGTATAGAATATATTGACGTGGTAGAGCTATGCTGGAGCTATAATAATAGTATTTGTATAGTTGTAGTACAAATGGTTCAGCTCGACCAGGTAAGGACCATGCTCTCACAGAGTAACAGCGTAAAATAGCAGCTCAACGCTTCTGTGTTTCGTATGATAAATGTAAGACAACGCATCTGCATTTTGATTCATAATCGAGGATAGATGTAGATATCTATGGGCCACAGCAACCACTTACCATCAGGTAGACCCTTATCGACTAAAAAAAATATTTTATCAAGAAGATACTACTGCCCATCTCACGTCTTATTTTACTTCCTATTACGACACATACGGGATGAACATTGAGGTATTACTACTACGTATAGTAGGTAATATAGCTCTATGGGGATGAAATGGTTTAGTGTAATGTCTTACGCCACCACTTCACGGATAATACGGATGGAAACACGAGCACCGAGTCCACCTGATGGTAAGTGGATGCTGTGGCCCATAGACATCCACATTTATCCTCGATTAAGAATCAAAACGCAGATGCGTTGTTACCCCTGAACAATACGTTGGAGTGCCTCATTTCCAGTAAAAAAGGGGCTCCGGATCTCTACACTCGTCATACGAAACACGGCAGTATTAACCTGCTATTTTACGATGGTATTCTTTGAGAGTGTGGTCCTTCCTCGACCGAGCTTGTCCACTCGTGCTACAACCAAAGACGTGTAAAAAAGGAACTTTAAAACATCTTCGGCTATAACCATAATATAGCTACAGCGTGGCTCTACCACATATAAAATGAAACATTAACTTAAAAATAATTCGGTTTTTTTTTGTAAAATTTAGGTGACAATCGATCTTACAGTCCATTTGATGGTAAGCGGTTACTTCAGGTCGTTAACTCCTGCAGCAAACTTCAGGCAAAGAAGTTTAAAGATGTTTTGTGATCTATGAAAACTAAGACAGAATGCCTCACATCACATAAAACATTCATTCTTTACACTTCAGACCGGAATAAAGCAGTTCAAGCACGCTATTTCGTGCAAAAAAAAGTCCTTTCACCTATTACGGAACAATCGGTTATAACTTACGGGCAGCGGGTTCAATTCTTGCACGGAATAAATATTTCTAGGCCTAACAATTATTGTTCCGGATCTAGCTTTTGTGTATACAAAACACCAATTGAGTAAAGTATATAATTTCAAGCGTGGAGGTAAGGTTTTGAAATAAAAACTTCAGTCCGGTTAGTTTTATGTTGATGATGTAGGTACTAAATGTCCAATTCGAACATCATTATCATCATCATTACAGCTCTTCTCAAGTCCACTGCTGAACATAGGCCTCCCACAAGGAATGCCACAAAGCACGGTCCTGAGCACAGCATAGCAACCATAGCATCCATAGACTTCCTGCATGTCTTACCAGGTCGTCCCTCCATCAAGTGGGGGGTCGCCCTGCACTACGCCTATCGGTACGAGGCTGCCACTCGAGAGCCTATTTTCCCCAATTTCAGTGGTAGAATGCTCGCCTGACCAATTCGAAGGCAGCGTTTTATTTCATTTTTTTTAAAGAAAAGCTTTGCAAGCGGAATGGCAATCGCAGTTTTTTATGGTTAGTTTTGTTTATGTTTTTTAGTGAATTGACCTGCTAAGAGTAAAAAGTAAAGGAGGTGCCGCCTTTTAAGGGTTAATGATGAGGAAGTTTTTTTTTTACTTTTATTTCACTAGCTTTCATTCTGAGACATTACTGTGAAAATGTAATGATTAATCCATAAATTAATTATTAACTGCGGAATCAATAAATATGTACTTTATTATTTACTAAGGCAATAGCACAGTATAGACAGATGATATCGAAATAGACACGGACACATACGGCGTTTGGGATTAAAGTTTAAGAAATGTATTTTTCAAATAATAAGCAAAACTTAATATTTTTTTAATATGGTGGTACTTTTACTAGTTAAATTTCCTCTGTTCGGAGAAGTAAATCCCTTTTTTTACACAACTGTAATTTAATTAAAAAAAACAATTTTTACAAACATGTAGGTATTTAGAACACATCAACACAAATTTGAGCTTACATGCGTATAATAATCATTGTTCTTACAGCCGTTTGATAGGTACTGCTGATGTAATTTACTTTCATTTTACAAAACAGTCTGATAATATATGTGAATAATTTTTCAAATAAATATATATTACGTAGTCGTCAATTTTCACAAGCTATCTTTGACAAATGACGAAACTGTAAGCTACCTCTAAATAATAAAACATCATAGTTAACATTGAACGGTCAATTTGTCGTACCATGTAGGTATTTTTTTTAAATTCTCTTCCTCTGTCGTGAGAGTCTGTCGATCGGTGGGTGAGTCATCAGCGCCGGCGCAAGCTATGTACAGGTTGATAAATTTGTCATTTTACATTCTGTATTTGTTACCAATTTATTTATTTAATAAAAGTTTAACGCGTTTTTGGAATATAATTCTTACATTAAATACAGACATAAATGCGGCTACATTCGTTACATAATGAAAATTCTGAGAATTTAACTGTGTTTCAATTTTAAACCCTATCATATATTTACATAATAATTATAATATAAATCAGTTACTATAAATATTTGCAGGCAATCAATTCTAACTCCAAATTTTTCCAACTCATCACAGAATCGCTGAATATTATTAAAGAATAAAAAAATAGTAAATATATTATTCGATTTAAAAATGAAAATTTTCTTACAAAGTACGGTGTAATATGTACAACCGTCAAAAAATCTTTAAGGCTATCGACAATTAACAACTCTATCATATTTATATAACTGCTATTAAACTAGTTTTGTAATATCATTTATTAAGCAAATTTTAATCGGCATTCAGCATCACTGAAACTTCAACCGCTGTAATGCATGTAGGTGTTTACGATTCTCAAACACACTAAGCACTGGATATTGTCACAGACTCTTGTCTAGACAATGTACACCAGACGTCGTAGATTGGTTTAGCTTGAACTTGGCACATCTCACAGGAATTGCATGATATTAACTTACACTCCTGATGTTGTTACTACAATCAACTAATTCACTTCCTTTCTTTCCTTCAGCGTTCATTGGGAGCATTGCTCTCGGCTAGGGTCAAATTAGTAAGTCAGCGATGTTTTTGATATGCTCTGTGTTAAAATTCGTTTGTGTTTTGAATCTCTAAGTTATATGCGCACAGGTATTTTGGCATAATAAATCAGTAATAAATCAGTTCTCTGGCAGCACGGTCATTTATTTAAATCACATACACCACAATTTCATAGTCATAATATATATGTTAGTTTAGAGACAAGCATATTTCCCCGTAACGATGAGTGCGACAAAGCTCTTAACGTCACGTCATCAGGATTTAAAAATAAATCAAAATCAGTCTCATTTGATGTCGGGAGATGATGTCAAAGATATCATAGGTTATCTTAAGCCACGACCACACAATTTTTATTAAAGTATACATTTTTTAATATTTATAATATATTAAAACATTAGCACTAGAAACTTCTTCCGTGCTTTGAAGAAGTTTTTTGTATAATGTGTATACATAAATTGCAATTGGATAGACGTCCAGAATTAGCAACATTACTTGCGTAGGATTTGCACCCGAGACCACGACTTCTAGCGCCGCAGCCAAAAGCTTAGTCATTACGCTACCAAGCCCTCTAATATTTATTTTATTGTTATACAAAATATTGTTTTCTTTTCTTTTTTAACATTACAAATTTTAATACTTATGTCATATACTCTTCGAAAAAGTCATTCTGAGTTCATAATTGAGACCATGTTTATAAACATGCTTATTATTTTTCTAAATAAATCTAAACTAACGGGTCAATTAATTGATTTACTTCATACGCACCTAACGAAACACTGCTAAATTGTCCCAGTGTTTCACTTAGTAACACTAAAGATGATCATGACTCATGCTGTACTATTTAGAACACATACTGTATAACATCTGATGCAACAGATAAGGCGAGTACACACGGCGTTAGCTTTTTTCCAACGGTGCCTATTCGTACCACCGTTCTACTTTGCGATGGCGTGACTCATCCGTCGGGATGAAACGGAAAGGAATGGATGCGTGATGAATTTAAATTTTGAAATTAATTAAAATGCGTTTTATAGTATTTGATTCTGGAATGAATCATAGCTATTATTCTAACGGATTATTATAATTGATTAGGTGTCAAGACTTACGTTTAGATATAAATTACTGGTTTCTAGGCTTGCATTAAAAAACATCTTTCCATAACCGACTTACAAGTATTTTAACATTATTTCCTAAACTAGTGCCATAAAATAAATAAATAGTATAAATCTAATACTCAGGGTAGTAGTATCTTTTAAAAAAAAATTATGACTCCTTCTTTGAAAATATTTACATGTATTACATGTAACTTTAGGTAAATTTACAAATAATGTGTATATTTAACTTTACCTAATAATAAAAAATATAGAAAAAACATATAAATAACTAGCTTGCCAGGCAAACGTTGTTCTGCCCTTTTCGACTACCCTGTCATGTCCTATTAAAAATCCTTAAGTTCGCAAAAAAAATTGTTGGTCCCTCATGGGCAAAAAAAACTATCCTATCTCTCAAGTTAGACCAAACTGCACACGGTGTGCAAATTTGATTAAAATCAGTTAAGTTAAGTAAGTAGTTTGGGAGTCCATCGCGGACAAACAACGTGACACGTAATTTATATGTATAAGGTAATTACTACCAACCGCCCTAGCTGAGGTGGTGTTGCGGAGGAAAAGTCTTCGTATGACGAGGCGCCACTCTCCCAACACTCCGCAGCCGAGTGGTTGGCGGCGGAGCCACAGACCAGATCCGCCGCTGGTGTTAGGAAGACTAGTCCTGCTAGTTGGTCACGAGTGCTCGTTTTGACGTGAAACGCCTTTATAGTTTGTAGTCAGCTCGCTGTTACGACCTTGAGTTTGTATCAGGATCTTGCGGGTTGGTGGAGAAGGGGCGACCTGCAGGTTGACCAAAATCGATGCTCTCTTTCCTTTCTAACACAAAAAGCTTACACAGACGTTTCACGTTAAACCAAGGGCTGTGTACATAGCCCTAGTCGATTTTTGATGGCTTCATGTCCTCCGAGCAGTAGACATGAGGGCGCCCGTTGCGCAACTAATGTAGTAGGCCATGGGGGATGGCGCGCCGCGTTCTTGTGGGTCTTAACTCAGAAGGAGATGGGGGAAAAGTAGTCCTCTCCAAGTTCAAGAACAGGCCGCTATGAAGCGGCCGGCGCTGGTGGTGCTCCCGGAGGTGTGCAAAAGCGTTCTCGTGGCCCTGCTAATATGCGACGAAGGTGCTAAAATTTTTATGGTGCTAAGGTTTTATTCGGTGCAAGTCTGGCACAACCCTACCTTATCCCGTGTGGCGGGAATACGTAGACATTTCCCCATGTAAAAAAGATGGAATTTTGCAGCACTAGATATCATTCTGTGACAGTTGTCGATCTTTCGCTTTCCTATCGATTGATGAGTAAAACTAACTAAAACTCCCATGCTTTTTGGTGTACACTCTTAAAGACAATCTTTTATGGTCTAAATATTAATTAAGTAAGATCTATGTAATTTTTTTAATAATGATTATAGACAAAGTGCCTACATACAATATGCTCTTGAAGCGGATAATACACTTTATTTTATCTATATGTATTATCATAAAAAATTCTCCATCTTCTCAATGGCATTCCTTGTGCTTCCGCTCTGTTGACCAAACTCGAGACGATGTCTTCAAACATTTTTTTATTTGTCTGTTTGACGCTGAAAATATTTAACTTCTAAACGATTCAAATTATAATTAGGAACTTTTGAATAGTTAACATCGACAATGCACCCAGACCATTGGAAAAACACTGATCATTTCAAATTGCATCTTATTCACTTGTGATACATGATATATCGAATTAGGCGAGGGTAATAAAATAACCATGTTTATTGGATTGCCTCGCGGTTGACCCGACGATGTTAATACGGTCCAAATGACCAATATTAATCTTAAAATGTCGCCTATTGTGAGCGAACGATTGCCTATACCGTACTATGATTTCTTTAATGTTTATTAACTATTACGCCTGAGAAGGGTTGAAGTGAAGATGACTTTGGAAATACATAACTGTGACAATGATGAATTAGATTTAATTATCGTTTTTTAGTGTCCCGTTTATTTTTAAGCTGCGTGGTGGGTCCATTCGGAATTTAAGACTTATAATATGATAAGGAATTATTGTCTAGATTCTAATAGACTCATTATTTTATTAGTGTTTCACATGAAGTCATTATTTCACCTAGTTATCTCAGTTTTTATTTTTTGTAGCAAAAACTATTTAAATGGGAAACACTATTAATAATGTCCTTCAGACTGAATTTTGGTGACGGCTGCATGTTTTAACATGACGAGATTAGCCTCAGATGTCTAATTTCAGGACAGGGTTTTATTTCTTGAGTCTATCTGCAAGCACAGTGCAATTTTTATTACCTTACTCTCACAGTTCGAGGGGACGGTGTTCCGACACAACCAGTGAGGGATCACGCAAAGGACCGTCTTTATTAAAAGGCAAGGGTTGGAACACTGGAACTTCCTGACTCCGGGCAGGTACTGAGAATTTCTCGATAAGAAAACTCGACAACAGGTTTTTAGTTAAAGTATTATAGCCACATCATTACCGAGAAGAAAAATCCAAAATAATTAATTCCGGTCCAATGTTATTTCTCCAGCAAATAGGATTTTACACGTCATTTTCCTTAGCGACTAGGTAGATGATAATTTAGCTAAAATTAATATTTAACTACACGTTTTAATATTCCTCGATGCCACGTATTGCGAAATTTAAAATCGGATTGTTATTACTTTTACGTAGTAGAGTAACGCTGCAACTATATTACGGTTGTAATACGGATGGGTCGGCCTCGGCTCGACCGGGAAAGGACCATGCTCTCACAGAATACCAGCGTAAAATAGCAGCTCAATGCTGCTGTGTTTCATATGGTGAGTGAAGAGTGCCGGAGACCCTTTTTACTTTGTCATCAGGGGTGACAGCGCATCTGCATATGAATTCTTAATTAGGGATAAATGTAGATGTCTACGGGCCACAGTATCCACTTACCATCAGATGTACTGTGTGCTATATCCAAATTTTAAACTAAAGTTCACATAATATATAAATAATAATTTATCGTTGTTTCAGTTTTCGACGATACGAGTAAATAAGGCACCTTTTATTGGAATTTTTTCCAAATTGAATGTGATTTTATGGGCAACGACGATTTTGCCGATCAATCTACCCTTATGAACGTGTGCGTGCGCAGTAACGCCTTTAGTATCTAGATCTAGACCTAGCACCTACGCGTTCGTATGCGGCTGCGAAACAACGAAAAACTGTCAACTGTGGCAAAGTTTCGCATATGCTATGTCTCTCTCTAGCACTGCTATAGATTAAATGGTTGCATACTTTTTGGTATTGTTTCGCATCGCAAGTAGTCCGCATGCGTTCTTTCGCTGAAGCACACTTTCGCACCATGGAAGCCGAAAATATTGAAATATTTTTGAATTTAATTCGAAGTTATCCCGAAATATATGCAGTTGGTACCGCAGATTAAAGAAATGCGTACAAAAAAGAGGTGGCATGGAGGAAAGTTTAATATGAGGTTTAAGAAGACTGTATAAATGTTCAAAAGTTTCTTGCTTCATTCTGAAATAGGTATAGAAACAATCATCACGTAATAGAAGTTCTCTGCATAGTTTATTTTCTCCAAGTATCCTTCGTTTCTGATTTATTACATGCACCCAGATTCTACGCTTTCTTTTTAATACTGACGCCAGCGACAACAATTCTTCCTCTTCAGAATCTGAAAGCGATGACTGGGACGTCCCGGACGACATTTTTTAAATGACGTCTGTACCCGCAGTCCACGAAACTTACAATGATATTTCATTGTGAAAAAACTGCAGTGTACTAACGTTCCGCAAATATTTCGTTCCCGCTCTTCTGCAGTGACTGGCTGTCGCATACGAATGCGTAGGTGTACTAAAGTCGTAAAATCAGTAAAAATTATGGATTGCATTTTGAATTTAAAAGATAAAAAGGACAGAATGTTTGAAATTTTTCTTAATCATTGGTCTATATTACTTATGCAAATTTGACCGGTTATTGCAAACCCATATCCTAATGATATGAATTTGTCTATTTTTTATAAGTATGTGCAATATAATTGTATTATTTTTGTACCATAAAATTCAAAATTATTCATAGAATATACTTAGAGCCTGCGCCTGTCTACTGCTGAACATACCTATATTGCCATTCAAAACAATCAAATTCTTCGGCTTCACCCATCTAGCCTTCTGCTGTCCACCTTGTTCGCTTCATTTAACAAGAAGGTAAATAGCTAAAGCATTATTCGTAGAATTGAAATAACGTTTGTAATGATTACAACAATAGAAATACGATTTATAGGTTCTGTAAGTAATAGAAGTATTAATAATGTCCTCCAGACCGAATTCCGGCCACAGCGGCCTGCCTCAACGGAGGCTAGCCATCTGCGCAGGACAGGATTATAGTGCCCAAGAGTATGCGCAAGCACAGGTGCACTCTCTATTCCCTCACTCTCATAATCCGATGGGACGGTAATTCGACACGACCGGAGAGAGATCAGGCACAGGACCAACGTCTTTACGTGCTTTCTAAAGCACGGGCGTGAAACATTGCAAACTCTGAGATTTTTATGCAATAAGTGTTTTCGGCCCGACCCGGGATTCAAACCCGGGACTTAGTGGTCAGCAAACGCGCTTACGACCACTACACCAACGCGGCACGGCATTCGTTTTATTATTACACACGAAATGCATGTAAAACAGTTTATATTACAAACTATTAATTAACCAACTTAGGATGACTTCAAATGACAAAAACTTTAAACTGTTCATAAATAATTAAACTCGTACTTTGTTTTTAAAAAAGGGGATTTCATGCATGCCATTCACTGCGAAACGGCTCGTAAAAGAATGCGAAGCGTTTTTAAATATAGAAATCCGGCATATAACATGAGCTGTTGGTTGTTTATTCGAAGTCCCCTGGTCAAATGGTTTTCAGCAGTCAATAAAAAAAATTAAGACAATGTATTCTAAGCAGTCTGACCAGCCCTTAAGTTTTATTGGGTGACGGATGGACAGAGGCTTGGTCACCACCAGTGAAACTACAGGGAACACTCATGGCTGGTCAGAGGAGAGGACTTAGGGCCTCAAAGCTTGTAATTATACTAACTCTCTATTCACTTCACATCTCAGACTCTGAGACAGAGAAAGAGCATTGGCGATTACCGCACATTTTTTTCATCTGGAGAGAGACCCTCATCTCCAGCTGTGGTCTACTATTAAGCAATGATTTTAATGAATTCGTAAATAATTATTAAAATAATCAGTGAGAGATAATTATAATAATTTTTCAATTCCGCCTTATTGTGAAATATTTATTCATACAAATATATAGAAACACTGCTGATCCGCCCCTGCTTTGCTCGGGTGATTTCTGGGTCTCTACAACAGCGCCACCTACCGGGTCCAATTATGAATCTACGAGGCTACACTACAAATCACACATAAAAATTACATTAAAATTGGTCCAGCCGTTGAGGAGGTGTTCAAATAGACAGAAACATTATACAAAGCGATCCGCCCAGGCTTCGCACGGGAGATTTCTGGATCTCTACAACAGCGGTATCTACCAGGTCCAATTATTAATCCAAACTATTCTCGGATCAACTTAATTACACACACAAAATTACATTAAAATCAGTCCAGCCGTTTCGGAGGTGTTCAGTCATACATACACGATGAGAAGAATTATATATAAAGATACCTACCCCATTTAAAAAACAACAATAAACGTACATTTAAATATACAACGAAACCGTGTCTTAAGAATTGTGGTCAAATCTTGGCCTACAAACGAAAATATTACATTCAAATAATTTAATTATGTACATAGATTAAAAATAACATCTAATAAATATAAAACGAAAACAAATTTGCTAGTTGCATAACTTCCAAGCATCGCGTCCAAGATGTTGTATCTATATCACAGAATAATCTATACTCAGATCCAGTATGACAGTTAATTTTTTTGTCTATCGGCCAACGACCCTAAAACAGATAATAAATATTCTAACGGTTTAATTAAGTTGCTCGAATTAATACTAAGGATTTGTTTGTTTTTTAACTCCCGTAATGAATGTGCACATAGTGCAACTTGATTAATTGTGAAGTAGGCTGTGGCGACCATGAACCACGAAAATGTAGATAGTAAATAACTAATGCTAGTGGTTATAATTTTAGGATAAAAATTTCCAAAAAGTACCTAGTGAAATCAATCGGATCTTCTGTCTTATTCTTCCTTCTCACAAATTTTCTTCGAGTTAATGAATAATTATCTTCTCTAATAAATAATTAACTTTGAGTAAATAAATAATTTATGCCGTGTAGTGGCGGTTGAGAATATCCACTACCCCATATCTTCCCGTGGGTGTCGTAAGAGGCGACAGAGGGAG